>PVJL010003401.1:0-158962 GCA_004026885.1 Lyroderma lyra
GGAGGAGCGCGGGGGCGGGGCGCGGTTGTGAAATCCTCCGGAGAGCAGACTGACCTCGGCCACGCAGCCTCCGGGGGCCGCACTGCCATTTCACACACTCCGCAGTGTGGCAACTCCTGACGCGCCCCCTTCTGTAACCCTCGTCTCAGCTCAGCCCGGGGTTCGGAGTGCAGCCGACCGCACAGCTCCAGCGCCCGGCACGGGGTCCCTTGGGCCTGTTCTCCATGACCTTGTCTCCCCGGCCAGGGGTGAGAGCAGAGAGAAGCGGTGGTGGGCTGCAGGGATTCTGGGGCCGAGGACAGCGGAGGATGGGAAGGGCCACGTCCCTGGACACCAGACGCAGGCTGGCCTGGGACCGTCCCTGTATTTCTACACAAGTGTCGCAAGATGAGGGGCAGCTGCCTTGGCTCTGGGCACCCCATCTCCTCCTCCTCACCCCCAGCAAGTTCCGGACGCAGAAGAGGACTCCGGTAGAAAGCCCGGAGGCCGCTCCGAGCTGGCCCTGTGGGCAGGAGCCACGGACATGAACGCGCCTCCCTGGGCGGCCCCCACGGCTGTGCCCACCCAGGAGGGATTCCCCATTCCCACACTGGCACGCTCACACGCATCAGCCGCCCACCACTGTGGTAGTGGCCACCCGGTTCTGTGCCCTGACAGCCCAGTGCCAAGGACAGCAAGCACCCTTTGGGTCCCTCACGAGCTGGCTGGGTGGGAGCCCACCTGCCTCCCTTCCTTTCTACGTCTGGATATAGTGAATAAACCCCACACGTATGTACACACACACAAACAAGCAGCTAAAAACAGTATAACAAGCCTGGTTAATAGAGGTGTTAACTCCACAAATATCATCTGGGCCCAAAATAGCCTGTCACGAGTCACCCTGTGAAGTCACTTGGCCCACAGAGGGGGAAGTTTTGCAGGCCTGGGGTCCATTCGGCTCCCCTCGTGGTATTTCTGTGTTCATTTTACTGTGGGAGGCAGTCTGATCCCCTCGTTTCTAACCTCCTAGGGGCACCTCATGATACTCCCCCAGTAAAATCACTCCAAAAAGGGAGTGTCAGGCCATGCACCCTGTGCCTGGGTACCTCCAAGGGTCATCCCTGGGTCTCAGCCAGCCGTGTCATTGAATCCTGGCATCATCTGAGCCAATAACCAGGCCAAATGGGGTCTTCTCAATGCTGCCTTTCCCCTGTCGGCACAGCACAAAGCCCCTGCACACGTCTCCCTCTGTCCCACTCCCTGCAGAGCTATGAGGAGAGCGTACCATCAGCCTCGGGAAAGCAGAAACGCTCACTGCAAGCCTACTCACGTTCTCATGAACCCTACGGAACCCTGGTTCCCTTCCTCCGCCTTCCCACCTTCCCCCGCTGCCAGCTCACCTACACTGACACCCATGGCTTCGTCCTCCCCTGAGGGGCTCTGGGCCCCACCCACCTCTTTGTCAGGGGAGTGCCTGCCATTTACTTGTAACTAGCTTCTGTCTCGCTCTCTTCTGGGTCTCCCTTGGTCACCTAAGGCTCATTTTTAGAATAATGCAAAGTGAAACTTACGAAGAGAAAAGAGGAAGAGGGAAGCGGGGAGGGGAAGGGAGAGGAAGGAAGGGGGAAGGGGTGGGAGAGAGGAACGGGCTCTTTCCCCAGGACAAACAAACCCCAAGTCCTTCCGACTTGACTGTCTGCCAGTTGTTGCTTAATTGCCCTCCTGTTCTTCACAGCCCGGGGGGAATGTCTATATTTGTGTCTACTTCTTCACCTCCTAATTATTTCTCAATCGGCTTCTTTCCCCTCCTCTCCACTAAAACGTATCTAAGTTCACCAGGGAGTATCTAACCGCAAGATCTAGCAGCCCCGGAAAAAAACATGCTTCCCCCTGAGGATGTCTCTGCCTGCCCCCTGTTTTTGAGACTCCTTTCCCCTGGTCTCCCGGCCCTCCTCCTCCATCTCCCTTTAGGTTTGTCCTCCACTAACCCTTAAATGTCAGGGCCACCTCCTATGCTCCCTTCATTCCTTACCCTATTCACTCCCCCAGGATCATGACGTTCACATGTACCAGTGAATCCACCAACATCAGCCCCCAGATGACTGCCCAAACCATGCCCTGACAGCAGCAATAAATACTGACAGACACTAGTGCCAGAGCTGGGCAACCCACAACAGTCCTCTGAGCAGGTACCGTTATCAGCCGTATTTCACACATGTGCAAACTTAAGTGACTCATCCAACGTCATGCGGTTACCAAAAGGCTGTTTTGAAAGTCCACGCTCATGACCATGTCCGGTTTCCAGCAAGATGATCAACTCACAAGGGCTGCTGGCTGCCTCCCCCACATCCAGCTCTGAGAAAGCATGAGGGTCACCTGGAAGTTGGGGAATCTGAGGAAATCAGGCCCAAACTGTGAGGGATCCCCCTGGCAAACCAGAAGGTGGCTGGTCCCAATGTAAAGGGCAGCAGTAGCCTAGGGAGGAAGAGGTGGACAGAGGCCAAGCAGGTGACACTCTGAAGGGGATCTCAGAGTCACGCTTCCCTCTTCCCGGCATTTCTATGGGTGCCTGCCGGGCAAAAGTGCCCTGCAGTCGGCGCTCTGGGGCAGAACAGTGGTGTGAGGACACAGAGAACACGGTGGATGGACCGCCTGGCTCTGGGCGGCGCCCCACTGGCCCGCATCCTGACCGTGAGGGCCACAGAAAACACCCACAGAAGACGGCTCTTGGAAGGGGCCCAAGGGTGAGGGCGAGCCGGGCTCTTCGAGGACAGGGAACAAGCAGCGGTCTCCTCCCAGTGGTAAGGCCGCAGCATGCACCCTGAGGGGTGCACCTCCACGCCCACTCGCAAACTCGGGGAACAAACAGCACCCATGCCCGGCCTTTCAGCCGTCCCCCTGGACACACGTTTTCAGGAAAGCGACGAGCCCCCCAGCGAAGGGTCAGTGTATACAAGCTCACAGGGTAAAACAACTGAGGGAGACAACGCCGTCAGAGCCCCAAGGTAGACAATGGCTATCAGGTAAGTACAACAGGTGGGCCAGGACAGACAATTCACACATGAACAGCAAATACCTTCAAGAACATAGGAGAGGATCAGACAAATAAACAATGCAAGAACAAACACTAACATTGGAAAACAATTAAAAACAATAATCAATACTAGGTTGAAATGGTTACGAAAAGATGTAATGTTTATAAAGGAACTGGACACATTGAACAGAACAATTCACAGGTTCGTGACCAGGGCCTCGGAGAAGGCCTACAGGCAGCCCTCACAGTGCCCAGCCGAAAAGAACACCAAACCCAGGATTTTCCACTCCATAAAGAGCCTCAGTTTTATCCCTCAGAGATCCCCTTTGAAAATCCTTCTGTAGGTAGTATCCCAGCAAAGCGGGTAGAAATGCTGCAAGCCACATGTGAAATGAAGGTGAGGAAATAGCACAGCAAATTACACCATCAGCTAAAGCAGGACAGACAACTTCCACTTCCGGGCAGGCTGTAGAAAGCTGAAACAGGCCCACACTGCTGTGAATGACAACTATTACAACCTTGAGAAATTACCGAAGAAACCACACTGTAAAGGTGTCATAAAGCAAGTCTTAATAAACGCAATAGGACTGAGATCATACAAAGGGTGTTCTCCAGCTTCTAAGGGAATTAAATTAGAAATCAGTAACGGAAATCTGAGAATTCATCAAAAATCTTGAAGGTAAATAATATATTTCTAAATAACCCATGGGTAAAAGAAGAAATCACAAGAGAAATTAGAAAACATCTTGAACTGCATGAAAACAAAAACCTAACCTATCAAAATATATGGGCTGTAGCTAAAACAATACTTAGAGGGAAATGCATTCCTTTAAATATCTGTATCAGAAAGGAAGAAAGCCTGCAATCAACAGCCTAAGCGTCCACCTGATTCAACCAGAAAGCATCAAGAACACAACAGAAAAAGGCACAAAAGATCTCTTTACAAAAGACGATGACCAAATGTCTAATAAACATATGAAAAGGCACTCAGTTTCGCCAGTCATTAGGGAAATGCAAATAAAAAGCACAATGCAATACAAACCCATCAGAACCATAAAGGCTAAAATTAAAAAAAAAAAAATTATATCTATCTATCTATCTATATAGTGTGGGTGAGAATGTGGACCAACTAGAACTCCCACATATTGGTGATGGGGGTGTAAACTGGCACGCCTCCTCTGGAGAGCTGCTTAGCCTAGTGACTCAAGCTAAAATACCTCATGAACCAGAAGTCGCATCCCTAATGACATCTTCAACAGAAATTTGTGCCTGTGCTCGCCAAAAGCCACACACTCAGGAAAACCACAGCTCTGACTTCTAAAAGAATATGTGCATCTCGTCCATTTTTGTACTTTATATACACAGAATACACAGTATGTATTTTGTTTGAATCTGTCTTCTTACACTCCCCCCTTCCCTTGGGTAACATTCGTTGATGGGGTTGTATGTCGTCGTTTGTTCACAGTCACGTAGCACCTTGTACAGTATTTCATGATATGACCTCTATAATTTATTTAACCATTTTAACTCTGATGAGCGTCTGGGTGTTTTCTGGTGTCTTGTTGTTCCACTTGCCCTTGTGACTACGACTGCCATACACGTGAACTTGTACTGCTCCCCCTCCCACATTCTCACTGCTCAGTCACTTAACGTCATTTGATGATCCCACCTCTCCGGTGGTCTTGAATCCCTCCTCTCCTCTCCTGTGGCCACGGCCACAAACGTAATGCAAAACCCAGTCGCTCCCCTTTAGTGGCTGTGCTGGCCCCAGTGCTGCACGGTCCTCTTTGCTCTCCTGTTCTCACTGCACATCAGCGTGATCATTCTAAAGTACGAATGGGGTTGCATAACTTCCCCACTTAGCAATCTTTCAGCAGTTCGCGCAAGTTCAAGTCCTGTAAGTTGGCTGTATCACCTCCACCCCACCCCCACCCCAGCCCCTCCCTCTCTCCAGCCTCCAGGCTCTCTGCTCAGCCACACTTGGCCTTTGACCCTGGAACACCGCCCAGTGGCACCATGCTCCACTCTGCCCGGGCAGCTCCAGGGTCATTCAATTAAAAGGAAATCTGAGTATCTAGATAATTAGTTCCAGTGGGTTATCAGCCTAAATCTACATTTGTACTGTAAGCACTTTTATAACTTTATGTTTTCATACCATTGAAATCTTACAGAAAAATTACACGAATACTACAAAGAACTCCTGTGTACTCTTTGCCCAGCTTTAGCAACAGTGTATATTTAGCCTCTTTGCTTTGTCTTTGTAATTCTCTTTTTTTCCATATCATTTTTCTGAACTACTTGAAAGTATGTTGAAGACGTCATGCCCCTTTATCCCAAAATACTTCAGAGCGTGTTTCCTAACAAGGACGTTCTCTTGCATAATCACACACAGTTATCAAAATCAGGAAATCTGACATTAATATGTTGGTATTATCTAATCCACAATCCACATTCAACTCTTACCAATTGTCCTAAAAATATCTCTTAGAGAGATTTGAGTTTGGCCAGTTTAGCACCCAACCCAGGGTTACACATTTCATCTAGTTGCTCTGTGTCTTTGGCCTTCTATACTCAGCCTTGCATTATCTTCCTTGACTTTGATGTTTTTTTAGTTGTCCAGGCAAGTTCTTCTGTAAAATATCCCCAACTTGTATTTATCTCATGTTTTCTTATGATTAGATTGATATTTTACATTCTGGGTAGAAATACCAATTCAGTGACATGGTCTCCTCATTGTATCCAGTCAGGGAGTACAGTTTGACCCATATTGGGGTTGTCAACTTTATTATTTAGTTAAATGACATCTGCCAGGTTCTTACACTTTAAACTTAGCATTTAATCATTTTATTCTTGCTTTCAACCACTGTGCACATTTCAACCACTGTGCACATTCATTCACTAAGCTTTTGATTCAGGCCAAGGCTTTTTCTTTGAGCACAGATCTGCTGCCTAGATCTCTAAACCATTTTCAATGCATTGCCTATGATGCATTATCTAAGATTTTTAATTTCAACTTCTTTAAAGAAGAATTAAAACATAAGCCACCTTCAAAATGATCTGAGTGATGAATTAATTATTCTACAGTTTTTATTTTCCCAGTCTTTTACATAAGCAACTTGACTTTATCCCTTTTTTCCAAAGTTTTCAACTTGGTTTTGGTAGATACAACTTTTAACTCCTCTATATAACCACAGGAATAAGTGCAGCTGCCATAAGTAGGTTTGGGAAGAAATACCACTGACTGGTACTGGTACAAACACAACTCAGCTGATGGGAGCGAAAGCTCTAGGCCTCCTGCTCCTCGAGCACTTAGCGTCACTTGATGTCGTGGGCATCACTCAGCATGCATTGCAGAGAATGGAGGATGTGGGTGAATCTAGCAAAACTAGTTGTCAGAGCTTTTGCTGTACATTAAATTTCCCAGTTGGAGGGACGCGGGTTTTCAGATTGAAAAATCTCACCAAGCACCCAACAAAATAAATGTAATCCATCATTGAAAAATACCACTTTACTAGGATAGAGAGAAAACAATGCTAAAAATATACCCAAAGAGGGAAAACAATACTCACCTACAAAGCAAAGCAGTCATAATTGCATTAGATTTTCAACAGGCTTCAAAATTCTGACGGAAAATTATTTTCAATCAAGAGCTATCCACCAAGACAAACTACGAACCAAGCGTGAAGGAAGCGCCGTGACACACGCAGTTACGCGGGGTCTCCCAGGCTATCTTTCTTGTGAAGGTAGGGGAGGGTACACAAGGGATACCGCCACACAAAGGAAGGCTCACGATCTATAAGAAGAGGCAACAGAGGGTCTGACCCAGAAGTGTGGCAAAGCTGCAGCCGTCCGGATGGGAAAAGGAAGCTGGAGTGAAGGAGAAAAGCGGTCTCTGAAGGAAAGGGGGGAAGAAGCACCACATTGATGACCTGATGACTTTGAACATTAAGAAATCTTATGGACAGGCGTTGGACAGACCAGCAGAAGCAATGGGAACAAAGAGCCCTAAGTACCTTGGAAATTAAGCAAATGACAAATACCCAAGCGCCTCGTCAACAAGAGAAAACCAGCCGTTACAAATACAAAGTATCAGAGCGCAGTTTCTGGCTGAACAAAGAACACTATTTACAGACAGTGATGCCAACTCCATTGACTTGACAACAAACGACGCTGAACCAGAAAAGTTAGCTTCATCCCACATTCACTGATACGTCCCCGGGCTGGCACACTGAAACATTGTGAAGGGATTTGCTTTTTAAAAAAATAACAGTATTGGAGCTTAACATTTTTCATTACAGGTAACCAAGGTTTTGTTGTTCCTGTCGCTGTGTTTTTAAGTTTGCTGGTGTGGGCAGCATGCCCGGGGCCAGAGTGGGAAGCAGCTATTGAGCGAAGTAGACCGCCATTCTCACGGAAACGTGTTCTCAAACTGTCCCCATGTGAACGTCGCATGTTGCTGTCCCAGCCCTGGATATTCACAACCGCCTCACTCCGCGCTCCAGAGGCACCTGTGAGAATGATTCACAGGGTCTGAAGATACATCAGTCATCAGCGGTGGCAGATACCTGGCCGTGAAGGCACGTGTGCTCGTGAATCGGGCCTGTGTTAACAAGAAAGGTTTCTAATGGTTTCTTGGTCCCCAGTCTGCGCAGTTTGGTTCTGTGTTTGTTGTCCACACAATTTCAGATCACTGCTCACGCACACAGAAGACCATTTTTTTCCAATTATGTTTAAACTTCCTGTTCCTGATCACCAACATAATAAATGAAAATTACAGAAACTTTGGAAAATGTAAAGAAAAATAATCCTCCCAAATAACTAGAGACAACACTCTCACTGTTGCCTTTTTTCTAAGTTAACTTGTTTCTTGTCCACATTGAGATCTTACTACTGTAGGGATGACTTCGTGTCTCGTTTATTAACCACAGTAATAAGCACTTCTCCAATCATTAAAAATCCCTCTCATAAGCAAGAGGAAAGATGGTTTCAAAATGATTCCCTTTAGGGGAGAATTTCGGCTGCTAGGCAGACACCGCTTTATACGAGTGTAAGGGTTTCAGTCCCCAGAGAAGCCCTCACGGGGCTTTTCCTCCGAGTTCTGACTCTTGGGAAGTTTATACGACGTATTGGGGTGCTGCCCACCATATGGGGCTCTGACTCGCTTTGATCCTACTCACCAGCTCAGGCCCTTGGATGTTTCCTGCTCTGAGGTTCAGCTTTCCTCACCTCCCAAATGGAGATCGCTGTACCTCCCTCACCGCGTTATTCAGATGAAATAGGGTGCGTCGAGCCCTTGGCCCCGAACCTGGACGAGGACTCGGACTCGGTGAACAGCAGCTGCGGTCACATGCGTTCATCGCCCTTGTAGCTGACCGCTACGAGGAGCGGACACGCTTAAAGGTCAGCTCCCTCTCCTGGAACGTCAGTTTGTTGTCTTCGCCTGTTCAATCCTGCGCATTTCTGCTCCAGTTCGCACGTAGCTCTCGCCCATTCTGTGCCTACCTTCCTGTCCCTGAGAAACTTTAAAATCCTAATTGCCCACTTTGGCGTCAAGCCACAGGTGAGACAATCCATGCGTGGGTGAAATATCATGTCGTCGTAAAACGAGAAGAAAGCGAACTGACATTATCACACTGAGTGCCAACTGTGAGCCATACTCTTCTGGACTTTTGTCACCACAGTTCTGCCGGGTAGCTATACTGCTCCTTCTGGGCAGACGAGGGAACCTGGGCTCAGAGAGGGGAAGTACGCTGCCCAGAGTCACACAGCCAGCAAGTGGCAGAGATGGACGCGAATTCTCTCGGATTTCACAGCGCTGGCTCCTTCGCTCTGTCGTGCTGCCTCCAGAGAGCACACTGCCTGAGCAAGTCCGGAAAATGCCCCGCTATCAGTAACAGAATTTGCTAAGCAGTCACCAGCTGCCATGTCAACTCCATGACGTGCATGCACGTGTCACCCCCATGTAACAGAAGAGAAATCCATGGCTTCGCGAAGCCGTGCCGCACCCTGAAGGTCACGCGGCCACGAGGGCGGCCTGCCGAGTCCCAGCCCAGCTCTGCTCGCCTCCCAACAGCAGGCTCCGAACCGCCACCCGTTGCTCCCTCCTGGCCTCCCGGCCTCGCCTGCCCACGCCACGCAGCTGTCTGAGAAAAAGGATGCCAGCGCTTCTCTCCCAGGCCCTTCGGGTTGCACAGTGATTCTCTAACTTGGCCCATAATAACAGAATGTGTGGTAAACACACCGAGAATCAAGGGGACATGAGGACACACACTTGTGCCACACAGTCCCTGTGGTGTCCTTGAGTACGCAATTGCAGGACCCCTGAAGACCAGCCTGGCTGCCCGGCCACATTCACCAGGCCCTTCATGGTCCCCAGGCCAACAGCCATCCCTGGAGAGATGGTATCAGTGACACGCATTAGCATGAGTTACAATATTTTTAAGCCTGAAATCATTTTCCAGAGAAACTGGGCCAAAGGCCAGATCGCTTCTCGGAGCTTCTCCTCCCTAAGGCTGAGGACCTGCCTTCCCCAGAGACGGGCTTCTGAGGAGCGATCAGCAGAGGCGGCTGATGACGGACAGACACAGGGGACGTGGCAAGGCAGTCCCCTGCCTCGGGCTGGGGCCAGCGCTGTGCTCCGACGTGGGTGCCGCAGTGCCCGGGCTCCGGCTGCAACCAGCCTCCCCCGAGACCAGCCTCTCGCTGAGCGTTTCACCAGCCCCGGCTTCCTTGTTCACGCCCCTTCTCCTTTTCTTGCTCCCTCCACACGTCACGTGGACCCTGAGCCCCAGCTCGCTCTGCTTGCAGGGACACCGGCCCAGAGCAGTGGCGATCAGGTCCTGGGAAACACAGCACACCGCCCGCCGTGCAGCTGCGGCGACTCCCTGGCGGGCACGCCGGAAGGGACACGCCGGCTGTCACAGGGCCTGTGCTGTCTGAGGTCTGCGGGAAATGCTGACCGAACCGACCCGGGGACCGGGCCGCTCTTGCTCAGCACCACTGACTTGGTGAAGAGAGAATGACAGACTCGGCCATCAACAATGTCAGAGGGCCTGCTTGGCAGCCTTTAAGAGACCCCTCTGTCCCGCCTTCGGAGGGCTGACAGAGCTGAACAACAGGCGCAGGACTGAACTGTGAGGACAGCAGGACTTCCAAGAATGCCGGTTCTCTGAGAGACACAGCCCTTTACACCACAGGCAAGGCCCTGATGGGGAAGAGTTCTTGGGAGGGGCTGTCTGAAGAGCTAAACCCAGGTTCCTCCTGAGCCGTCCGGGCCTGCAGAAGCGTCCCTGCTCCCTTGCTGGACGACAGAACCCCTCGCCCACCCCCACCTTGCTGGAAAACGAGGCAGGTACTGGGGAAAGCAGTGCTTGACCTCCTGGGGATTGACCCCACTGCCTCTTCTGGCCACCAGACTGATAGCCAGGGTCTATGATAGCTATGTCTCAGCATGGCCCAGCCCGGGAAGTGCCAGGCATGCTGAGCACAGAAAGCGTCCGGCCAACACGCACAAACCCAAGTTGGAGGAGAATTCCCAAGGTGATGGATTAAGGCGCTGAGACATCAGCGGGACCAGATAGAGTTTGCTAATGTGGCAGAACCCTCTCCAGGGTCACAGGACCACATACACTGGCCAGAGTCCCAGAGGGTGGTTCCAGTACACCCGGTGGGATGACACTTGCAAGACTGGCAAAAGCAGTGACCCAAACTGAACAATGTAGAGCTGCCAGAGCTGCCATTGCAAACAGGAGGGAAGGACTAAATGGCTCAGAGGAGGGGGCCTGCTCACATAGGACAGGAAAACCCCCCGAGCCACGCACATGCCTTGGGAAGGCCCAGAAGACACACCACATACCAGGAGTGAAGGAAAGTGTGGGTGAGGGGACCACAGTATTGGGAGACGCGCAGTGGTGGCTGTGTTCTGTGGGAGATGCTATTACAGAACTGGCGCTCCAGAAGAAACTGGATAATAAAATTTGAGAAGAGCAAAGACCAAAGGAAACCCGTAAGAAACCACACAGGTACAATTGCCATCAAGGGCAGTAAATCACTTGAACAGCATTCTGATCCTTGCCCCAGACTTGGCTTGCAGGAACCTGACATAAGACACATGCCAATTTATCCAGGAAAGAAAACACTAGATTTTTTCTTTTTAACCATGGAAGCAGCGAGAAACAGGCATTGTGTCCTACCAGTCAGAGCACTCCCTGCTCTCCTGCACTCCCTGCACTCCTGCACTCCCACACCTCCTCTTCCTCCCTGCTCACCCTGAGCTCCTCTGTGAGCTGGCTGAGTAGGCAAGGTTCGCCTCTGAGCTCCTCCCAAGCACCTTCATCTGTCCCCTCCCTTCTGTCCCCTCCAACAGCTCCCAGTTATACAGCCTGACCCACAGGTCACGCAAGGGCTCACTCTGCCCTACGACCCAGCCACAGGTCAAGCCTAAGCAGTCTAAGCAGTCGGTGACAGGATCCTCATGTTATAGAGTGGACACAGCCTCACTGAAGTGAAGTCACTTGCCTGAGGTCACTCATCTAGCAAGTGACAGAATCGGGATTAGAAACCAGGGTCTTTGCTTTTCATCACTAGGCAAGCCGGCCCCTGTGTGCTCTGAAGCTAGAAGTGTGAACAGACACGGTCCTTACAAAGGCGTTTCCTCACTGAGATAGCACCTTGTTTACACATAGTCCAGTAAGTTATATTTACAAAAAGATTGCTTTCCATCAGAAATTCTCAAAACATAAAGGGAGCTGAAAGTCAGTCCAAACCTTCGTCTCCCTCCTCCCCCATGTTAGCATTCCTGGCAGGGTCAGTCCAGCCTAGTGACGGGGCTCCGTACACAAAATTCTCACCTATCTTCTCCCGCAGTTACAACTGGAAATAACACACTTAGCATCTGTTTCTCTGTAACCACCTGCCTTGGGCCTAGTGCTACACCGAGAGCACCGCTGCTCAGACCAGGCAAGCTACCAAGCGACAGCCCCTGCAGACAGGGTGACCACTGCTGGCCTCCCTAAGGCTGCCTGCAGGGGCATGGCTTCCAGAGTCCTACATCCTTCCCGCCTCCTCCCGCTCCCCAGGTCCACAAAGTCAGACCCAAGTCTCCCTCAATTCCAAGTGTCAAAAACCACAATCGACTTGATTAAGGAAAGAGAATAAAGGCGCTGGGTTGACTGGCTCAGGCAACTGAAACTCCAAGCCTGGCGAGAGGGAGGAGCTCAAACGACAGAGTATGAGGCTCGTCGCCTCCGGGGTTTTACTCTGCGGGCTCCAGACCAGGTGGGAGCAGCAGGCTCACAGCCCCAGAGATGAGCGTCCCCCGGGGCAACGAGGCCAAGAAAAGCGCCCAGGAACGCCTCATCGGGTGCTGCTGCCGACCTCGAGCCAATCTTTGAGCTCTGGAGGAGTGGATCGTGCGGATCGGGGGCCTGGAAAAGGTGGGTTTCCCAGAGCAAACAAAAGTCAAGTTACTTTTTGAAGTGAGAATCGAGTGTGGGCAGGCAGAACCCGCGGACCACAGCCAAAAGCGTGGCCCCGTGTGGTCTGACAAGCCCAGTGACGGTGGGACCTCGTTCTTTTCGGTCTGCCCATGAGGGGAAGGTGGTTTCGGGGGCACCCATGAGAACTGGGTGTGACTTGGATTCAAGTTCAAGTTTTTCCCTTCTCCCTCTCCTCACCTCTTCCCGGCCCAACCAGCAATGCCGATCCAGACGCCCTCCTGCCGGGGAGGCAAAGGAAGAGGAGACGCAGGTTAGGCCGAGGGCCCTGGACCCTGGGCCCTCCCGGCGCCTGGACGGCTGCCAGTCCCGGAGACGCTCTCGCAGGAGAAAGGGGACTAGGGACTGAGGGGGATTCTGAGGCACTCGGGGGGACTGATGGACAAGGAACTGCTTCCGAGTGACCAACTTACCCGACTCGCTCCGGGGTTGGCCTCACTCTAGGTAGTACAGCTGTTTCTGTACGGGCTCCTAAGTTTTTAAAAGTCAAATTACAGTTGAATTTGTCCCATGAAAACAATAATAAACACTAGCTACCATTCATTAGGTACCCTCTCTTCACAGGGACATTTTAAAATTCTACAAAGTTGGTATTGTTATGTCCATTTCACAGATTAGAAAACTGAGTCTCAGGACCCTGCCCAAGGTTCCAGGACAGCAGGTGGCAGCAAGGATTAGAGCCCCGGTCTGTGTGCCCCAAAGCCCCTGCTGTGTTTCCTCTCACACATTCTAAAGGAACAGCATCCATGGCAATGATGTTTATCACATTCTTGCGATGCCTCAGACCATCCGTCTCGAGCAGGAAGGTTTTTATATCCCAGTTCCTACATAGGAAGTGCACCTCTGGGTGATTCTGACGGTTGAGGAGAACAGTCAGTATTTAACACCTTCTGGCATTGAGGTTACAGCCATATGTGACTTTGTTCATCCCCTCAACCATGCTTTGAGCTCTACCATGCTTTCCAGGTGGAGTTTAGCCTAAGGGTCAAGGGCATCGCCTGCGTTACCACATGGCAAGACCCAGCTCCAGAGAGCTTTGAAATGACTTTGAAAAAGTGGCTTATCCATTTGGGGGCCACCTTAGTTGCCCCTTCCACAAATTTAGCAACAACAGAACCTCTGTCATAGGATTTTAATGAAGAGCGAACAGAATAATCTAAGTAAAATTCTCAGCACACAGTACCTGGTGTGTAGTAAAGGCTCAGTAAATGTTCCTACCAGACTCTAAGCTCCATGACAGCAGGGAGCACGTGTGCTTGTCATCACCATGGCAACCCTAGGACCTCGTCCAATGGCGTGCATGTTGTAGGCACTCGATAAACATGTGTGAAGGGAATACTTTCTTTAAGCTAGCTCATTTAATCCTCAACAAATCTATGAAGTGGGGGTAGAAAATAAAATAATTTTAAGTACCATTAAGTGCTAGGAAGAAAAGCAAAGGACAGAGTGACAGAGGAAAGCAAAGAGGACAGCTTGTAGATAGCCAAGAGCTAAATCAAGTTACCCACAAAGCCGAGTGTAGGTCTAACAGGGAGTGTTACGGACTGAATGTGCGTGTCGTGTTGAAGCCCTATCCTCCAGCATGGCTGCATTTGGAGATGGGGCCTCCAAGGAAGCACTTAAGGTGAAATGAGGGCATAGGGTTGGGGCTCTGATGCGAGAGGATTAGTGTCCTTAGAAGAGGAGATCTTGCTCCCCACCCCCCACCGCCCTTTTGTGCACAGACGCCCAGGAAAGGCCATGTGAACACACTGGGAGACGGAGGCCACCTACAAGCCACGAGGGGAGGCCTAAGAACAAAACCTGCTTTGCCAGCACTTTGATCTGGGACTTCCCACTGTCCAGACTGTGAGAAATAAGTTTCAGTTGTTTAAGGCGCCCCGCCGGTGGCATTTTGTGATGGCTAAGACAGAATCTGTTCTAGGAGAAGGGACTATCAAATGCAAAGGCCCGGAAGGAGCTGGGTGTTCAAAGACCAGCAGGGGACCAGTAAAGGAGCAAGGCAGAACAAGGTAAGGGAGAGAGAGGGCCAGGGAGCCAGTCCTGACCACAGGCACTGACCTCACCCAAACGAAATCAGTACGTCGTCACCATAAAAACACACGGAATTGACCGTTTCTCAAACCTACGTGAAGTTTCACAAAGGCCCTTTTTAGGAAGCGGAGGTCTTTGTACAGGCCTCCAATGCCGTGCATGGGTCAGTCATGCTCTCCTCCTGCAAATGTAGTTTCCACCACATCATGCTCTGCCATGGAGCCACCCTGGAAAAGCCACCCCTTTTCTCCACCTCAGACAATGACAAGTATGTTGCAGCTATGAGCCACCAAAGCCACGACCTTCAACCCCGCGCTGGGGCCCACAGGAACGACGCTCGGCAAGGCTCCCATTTCTCTGCGTTATCAGATCTGGCCAAGCCTGTTGTGCTTCATGCTGGTGCCAGGGCGGGTCAACAGGCCTGGATGATGCCGAAATCGCGGGAGGTAATTAAGCAGGCAGGACTGGGCCTGGCCTCAGAGAAGGAAGGGGCGCGGGGACTACAGACCTTCCTGCCCACCGTGCCAGCACTGCGAACCTGGTCCTGCATTATATCTGCTCTCCCTCGATGCCATTGAGTTTTGGAGGCAAAAGCCCCATGAAAGAGAAGCAGATGGATTGGATACTCAAATGCAGACAGAAGTGGGTGCAGTAGGGTCTGCAGTGGGGTCTGCAGGTTCAGGTATGTCTTTGCCTTTTATCCAAAGTGGTGGTTTACAGGCAGGAGCAGTTTTTGCCCATGCTATTTCCACCTCCGGGCCCATCTGGAAGGATGTGGAGACATGTTTTTTGGTTATGACAACTTGGGGTCAAGGGAAGTGATACTACCCTCTGGGCGTAGAGGCCGGGTGTCACTAAATATCCAACAATACACAGGACAGCCTTCCACAACAAAGAATGACCCAGCCTAAAATGTCAGCTCTGATTGCAGAGGATAAGAGGAGGAAAAAGAAAGTCCAATATTTAAGGGTTTTCCTTTGCCATATGATCTACACATACATATACACACATGCACACATACATCATTTCATCTTCATGCCAACTCCACAAAGTGATGCCCATCTCCCATATGAGAAAATAGAATCCTCAGTTAAATGGGGACTCCACCCAGCTACTAAATGGCAAAGTAGGACTTTGAACTTGGCTCTGAGTAATTCTCATTAGATCTCGTACCCAGTGCCTAGCAAAAATTGCTACCTAACAAAAAAGTTCAATAGAGACTTACTTGAATGAATAATGGATATCAAAAAAATGAATGCATGAGTTAATGAAGTACATGCTTATTTCTTCCCACCACTCTTTGAGAATAATAAAGATCCTTCCAGGGTTCTGGTCAAGGCAATGTGTTGCATATGCCAGGAACAGAGATCTCCCCAGGCCAACTCAAGTCAAAATGGGAGCTTGTGGTGAAATTGCAGAGGTATTTTGGAAACGAAGCACAGTCAAGATTCAGAACTTGGAAAGCCACCAGGAACCAGAGTGCCCATGTTCTCTGTCATCCCTGCGTCTTCGTGCAGTGTCCCAACAGACAATTTGCTTTGTTTAATCATCTTGCACATGGCCTCACTCCACCGTGACGCTCCAAGTCCCAGCAGCCTCTCAGCGTGGCTCTCAGTTAACGGCTTAGCCTGTCAAATCCTGCTTATCCATTCCCGGAGGAGGGATTACACGGGTATGGCCTCAGTTCATCTTCGAAACGGCGCTGGCCCCAGCCAGACAACTGCCATTTCATGAGACACTCTGAATGAGAACTGGCTAAAGGAGCCTTGTCAAGTCTGAGGAACAGGAGCCACAAAAACCAAATTATTCTTCTGAGCAACTAGGTTTTGGGCGATATATTACAGTCGAAGAACAACATCAACCAAGTAAATGTGAAGGTCTAATTGGCTTTATTAAGTGCTTCAGGGACAGCATGCCATCTAGCCACCAGAAGGGTGCTCCAAGAGGTCACACAATGGAAGGTTTTCATAGGTAGAAGGGTGTGGCAGAGAAGTTATTAGCAAAAATAAATAAATAAGGAGAGAGAAAGGCGGGGTGGGGGATGAAAGGCCTGTTTTTAAGCAAGGCCATCTTCCATGCAGGGTAAAGGAATGGCAGGGTTTCGTCACACTAGCATGGACCAGGAAGTCCTAGACCGATCGGCTTCAAATTCCACCCCTGGGAGAGGCTGAAATTGCAGTTAGGTGAGTGATTAAGGTTGGGTTTGGTGAGGCGGCTTAGCCAAAGTGACTCCATCTTGGCTTGTTGTTTGTTTGTTTTTTGTTTTGTTTTTTTTTTTAACATTACATGACGACAGATACATAGACCAGATTTTGGTATCACAAGTGGGTTGCTGCCCTAACAGATATCTAAACATGTGGCACCACTACGTTGTGCTTCCTAGTCTAGCGTCCAAAGACCAAACGTCTATCTCTATTATAAATCACAATGCACATTCCTCCTGCGTTGACCAGCTCACAGACGCTGGAGGGGCCTCCAAGAGCATGGTAGTGAAAGTCTAAAGGGCCTTGAATGTGACATAAAGGAAAGTGCGGAATATCGACAGGAAGCTGGGAGAAAGGGCACCCCTGTGGGTGCTGGAAGGTCTGGTGACACTGTTTTCTGCTGGAATGTGGCAAGTAGGAAATATTTCATAATGAACGTGATGACCTGGCCGACCGGCCTGTTGTAAAATGCAAAGGAGACAGTACCTCTCAAAAGAAACGGAACCTTGGTGTTCCGGCAAAAATTGAGAGGGTACAGATAAAAGGGCCAGAGTCTTCAGAATTTGAGAATAAATCTACTCACTCCCAGCCTCACCCAAGGGGAAACTATTCTCAAATTAAAATGGCTTTCCAGCACAGGTTGGGCAGGGCATGTTTTGTTAAAAGTTCAGAAAGGTTTAAGAAGGTACTTCATTAACCCTTCCAAACAGAGAAAATTCTTCTAAAGACCTAAAGATGGGCCTCATTGTCTCTCTTTGCTAAACAAAAATTTTAAGACTCTTAAGAGCCTGGTCCCACAGCAGCCTGACAAGGCACCCAAGAGAGAAAAGGACTTACATGAGCTAAAGAGATGTGTGGTCATAGCCTTTTTCTCAATAGAAGAAACTCCAATGAGAATCATAAAAAAATCCTCAAAGTTCTTTAGAATTGGCTTGAAGCAAAAGAGGAAATGGTGCAGAGGGCTTTGGGTCCCCAAAGTTCTACAGGCAGGAAGTAGGCTCAGAAATAACTCGGGGCAAACACAGGTTACGTTTCATGGCAAAAAAAAAAAAAGTCAAATCCAGAAACCAGAACAAGAACTCAGAAGGCAGAGCTCCAAAAAGTCACTGACGAGAACTGGGCCCTCATCAAGGAGCCTGCCATATGTTCACGGCCCTTCCCACCACTGCATGTTGGGTATGGAAGACAGAAAACTCATCTTTTTAGGTCATAGCTACTTAGACCAAGAAAAATCATTCTTGAAGAGCTGCCACTAAGGAAGCACACTCAAGGCACCTCATCTGTACTGGAGAGTAATACAGAAGATGAGCTCCTGGACTTGAAGCCTGAAGCTGATGGCCTGAGATTATTTAAGAGAAAACCACAACCTCAGACTGGCATTGCTTGTGCTAAAGCCCGTGATCAAACCTAGACTTAATACCTGACCTAATTGCTATTTCAGCCTCTCCAAGGAAAATAACCTTCATCAACCCATCTGAGATTTTCTGGTCAACACCAGTAAGTAATCTATCATATGCACCCTCTCCATCCCCCCAGGGAAAGAAGAGACAATCTGCATGATGAAAACTCTTTCCATCCCCATCACCCCCCAAAAAACATGGTCTAAAAATAATCCTTGTCTTTCGTTAATAGCTCCCTTGCCCCACCCTTCTTCCTATAAAAACCTTCCATTTCGTACAACCTCTAGGGGCTCCCTTTTATTTGCTGAATGGGATGCTGCCCAATTTAGGAATTGCTTCATAAAGCCAATTTACAGCTTCAAATATATGTGATGAGTAGGTAAAAAAACACGTGAAGGGAATGGATTTCCAGACCATGGACACGACCAGCACTGTGCAGAGAGACTCGGCGTCTGCAAAGTGGATGCAGGACAGAGTCCGATCTTACCTTAGCTAGTCAACTCAGCTGGCCCAATGCTAGTTACAAGTTAGCTTGCACAAAGACCTAAAGTTTGTGCTACAGAAGTGGAGGTTCCGACCATGAGGAAGCTTGCAATGCTGTTGATTATGCTAATTCAATCGCACTGCCATTTATTTACTCATTCCATTTCCACAATGTCTTCCTCTGGCGGGTCTCCCTGCGTAAGCTGTTACTTGACCACAGACCAAGTAAACTTTCTAAAATGCGGTTGTAATCCTGACACGCCCCTGCTTTTATCTCGAATGTGTCCCTAGTGGTTCTTTGGGCAAAGTCCATACTCTTTAACATGCTTTACAAGAAACTTTATGATCTAGCTTAAAACCCTGCAATGGTTTCTTATCCCTTTTAGGAATGGAATCCAAACTGTCTGCTAGGCCCTGTGGAAACTGGACCCTCTCTGACTTCACCCGTCCCCACCCCTGCCCTCACCCCTCTTACTCTACTCTTGACTTTCTTGTTTCCCCAGTGTGCCTCAGAACCTTTGCTTGCTGGGACACCCATCTTAGAGTTCTTGCATAGCTGGCTGCATCTTAAACTTTTCAAGTCAACCTCTGCCTAATTGTCCAATCTGTTACACAGCATCAGAGCGCTGACTTTCTCACCAGCATTTATCATAAGCTGTAATTATCTTACTTTATCTGTAGGCCCCTTGAAAGCAGGAATCCTTATCAGCCAAGGCCACTGCGACATCCTCAACTCTTGGAACAGTGCTAGGCACACAGTACGTGCTCAAAATTTTTGTTAAGCTTGAATAGGTCTCCATTTTTCAGATTTGGAATCCAAAGCTCAGACAGCACAGAGGACTTGTTTATGTGGTAGAGCCCAGTCTGACCGATTTCAAGGTCCATGCTCCAGACCAGTGCTGCTCGAAGTAGCTGGTCAGTGAACTTAGGATACAGGTCCAAGCCAAAGGCAGTGACAGATGACACCAAAGTGTGCATCAGTGCACATCTACCTTCATGGAGCATAACTCGCTATGGAAAAATGTATCAGCAGAATTAAAAACAGTGTGCTTGGTGAGGTACTTGATGCACTTCTGCTGTAAGCTCCTTATCTCATTGGGAACTAATAGCAGTTATTAGGGGGTCACCTGTGTACCACACTGTGAATAGCATTGCTTTAGTTCAGCCCCCACACTGCATTCCTGACTCTTCCTTGTCCCTTAGCCAATAACTTCACATGAAGCATCTGGTTTATTCCTGGCTCCTTCTTCCTGTTACCTGTGGGCCTGTGCACAAGAGGTGCCACCTAACTTGTATTGTAGATAAAGGGAACATTAAGAAGGGATTTCTAATTTTTGTTTTTGTTTTCAATCCTGCTGTTCGGAACCAGCAAGTAAACCATTTTTGAAACTATCATCAGTTTTGGAATTTTCACCAGGCTCTAAGCTCCAGAAAGCTATTCTTGCTGGCTGGTTGGCTCAGCTCTCCAAGCCCTGATTTCCAAAGCAGAACTATGCAAACTATTCTTATCACACACACTGGCCACACAGCCTGAGGCACTGACAGCCTGAAAAATCCTGTGATGCAGGGACCTGTCCTTGTATGCTCTGAGTGTCCTGGTACATGGGGGCACAGCTCCCTAATCTGCCTGCCCATCCTCCATCACCATGAGTTGTCCCCCAGAGTTTTCACTAACCTCACCAAATAGCCCCCTGCACGTGCGTGCGCACACACCCACCCACCCCCACCCCACCCACCACACACTATGCCAATATCTCCCAGTAAGAAAGGTCTCCCCAGTCACTCCAATATTCAGTGAGAACTTTCTAAGTGCCAGAAACTGTGTTAAGACTTGAGGATTAAAGGACCACCTCCTTGCTCTCTAGAAGCTTTCTGAGCTGAGTGAGGAAGTCAGACCAAATGTAATAGAAATAGTATCATGATGAAGGCTAGGAACAAACGCACAAAAGTTTTCAAAGGTCAAACAGGCACTCTAATCTAGTCTGCTTGTGAGTGCGAGTGAGGCTCAAATGTCAGCATAAAAGTTTTGTTCTCTAACAGTCACCATCAAGGCCACCCTTCCGCTCCCATGGTCCAGGTACTGTGTGAAGCACTTTATACGCAGGAAGTCACTTTGTCTTCACAAAGGCTGGATGGCAGAGGAGCCATTTTATCCTCATGTTACAGATGAGGAAACCAGAGCAGACACTGGTCAAATTACCACTCCAGAGCTGCACAATCAAGCAGACAGACATCAGACCCTGATTTGGCCTGACTGTGATGCTTGCTTTACAACTCCTTCTCTCTGCTCCACCCTGGTCAAAGCCCTGATGAATACACCCTGGTAGGCAGCCCAGGCCCAGGGAGAGGCCAGCTATAATTAGAACTGCCCTGGATAAAACAGGGCATTAGGAGTACATCATGGCCCCCAGGTCAGACTCTCTTCAATACCACCCCCACAAAATACGATTCACACCCACTAAACTGCCTTTGTTGTCAATAATTATTGGTTGCTTCAAGCTTCTAGAAAAATGAGTTTCCAGGTTGCTTCTGAAGGACTTAGGTAGAAACTCATCCAATTTAATTATGTATGAGCCACCATTATGGGCCAGATCCCATGACCACTTTGGGCACTCCAAGTAGAGTAAGTCCCAGTCCTAGTCCTCAAAGAGCCCCTCTGGTATTGAAGGGGACAGGCGAGTACATGAATCACGATATCCTTATGCAATGAGTGGCAAAGATACAAGCATGTATAAGAACCAGTAGGAGCACAGAGGAAAGAAATTATTTCTGGAGGAGAGGATTTCTGGGTTAGGTTTTAAGGTATGAAAAGGTGTTCAATGGGAACTCAAGAAGAGAGCCTTACACGGGTAAAAGGGGTGAAGGCATCGGGCACAGCACGCACTCAGCTGGCTATGACCAGTTTGGGTCTTATTAGAGCATATGACAACAGTTATGTAGATGCAAAAGATGTAGCTGAAGAGGTTCACCGTGGCCAATCAAGGATGGGGCTTACATCCGAAACTGAAAGGCTGGGATTTTTATCCTGAAGACAGCGTCAGGGAGAGGCATGGTTCTAAGCCCTGGAGATGACACGGTCTACTTTGCTTTTGAGAAAACTCACTCTGGCATCAGCACAGAGGGTGAATGGGAGAAAAGCCAGCCAAGAGCAGTGAGGTTGGATAGGAAGTGACAGACCTGAGATAGCAGCAAAAGGACTCGGTGGCTGGTTGGATGTGGGCTGTGAGCAGATGAAAGGAATCCAGGATGATTCTCGACCTTTGTGTCAGGTGATGGAGCGGATGCAGTCAGGAAAGTGAGAGCACGAGAGAGGAGGGGACGGGAGGGGGACACGTCAGGACTTGTGGAGGTAAAGTGCCACGAGGTGGGGATGAGTAGGCAGGCCACAGCTCCAGAGAGGGGCTCTTCCCTGTTCCCATAAGGAAATGTCCGGGAGGACTCCTTCCCGGACAGGGGGGACCTACGTGACCACCAAGCTGGGGGCCTCTGAGATGCAAATGGTCCACTGTTATTATAAATCCAGCTGCGTCCTATGACAAAATAGGGACTGCACCGCTAACCCCAGGATGGGATGGCCCTGGAGGAGCAACAGGCCAAGGCGAAACCGGATTTCCCACCTCTTCAGTCCCCACGCTCCTCCTTCTGGGTAGGTGGCAGGACCACACGCCCCCAAAGCTCAAGCTCAAAGCCCCCACCAAGCTTGTCCAACCCTCGGGGCCTGCTGGCCGCATGCGGCCCTGGACCGCTTTGAATGAGGCCCAACACAAATGCATCAGCTTTCTTAAAACATTATGACATGTTTTTGCAACTTTTTTTTTTTTTTTTTTTTGGTTCATCGCCATCATTAGTGTGAGTGTATTTCATGTGTGCTCCAGGACAGTTCTTCTCCCAGTGTGGCCCCAGGAAGCCAAAAGGTTGGACAGCCCTGGACTACACCCCGCCCCTGCATGCCTCCAGGCCCGTGCCCGCTGCACCTCCTCTGATTCATCCTCAAACCCCACTCCATCCCCAACGGCCTCCTCACTCTGGCCACGCCTTCCCCCTTTATCTTCACAGCATTTATAGCATCTAAATACACACTATCGACTTCACACTAAAATGATGGCGTACGTCTGTCTGCTTGTTTCCGGTCTGCGTCCCTCTGCAAAGTAAGCTCCAGGAGGGCGGGGGCTTTGTCCTGTTCTCCTCCAGAACCCTCATCCCTACAACAGCGCCTGGGACACTGCAGGAGCTCAGCAAGCATCTGTTCAATGAAGGTCTTGAGTCAAGCGCTTCCTCGGTATTGATTCAAGCCCCCACCCAGCCTCCTGGAGCCCCCCAGACTGAGTGACTTGAACTTGGGCTGGGAAGGTGGGGGAGGGGCCTGAGCAGACTAGTCTTTCCAGTGCCAAGCCCTGACACCTCTCCAATCCATCCCCCTTCCCCCATTCTCCACATAAATTCATAGATCATGTCATTCTCCTGCTTAAAACCCTCCAGGGGCCCTCCAGGCCCAGCAGGCCCACCTCTCCAGCTTTACCTCCCATCACTTCACTCCATGCTGTCTATTCCCCATTCTTGGCTTTTGTTCTGCAAACCAAACCTACCTCCAGTACCAGCCACACCTCTGTCCTTCCCAGCCTTATGCAGGGATCCCAGCCCCGATGCCACCACAGCAGAGGAGCCTCCTCTGACCATCCAAACGAAACAGAGCTGCCTCCTCCCTGGTCTCTAGGCCCCGTGCAGCCCAGCAACCCAACTGCTTCCTTCACATCACTCGCCACAGCCTGCTCTTGGTTACAGATTTGCTAACTGGATTTTTGTTTCTCTCTTTTTCAGTTCCCCTCCCCACAGCATGTACTCTGGTGCCTGGAACATAGTTAAAGCTCACTTAATATCTATTGCATGAAACTGTGCTTCTATCAGACTATCATGATGGAGGTGGTGATGATGATGATGATGCTTATACTACTGATGCTCTCCCACAGTGAGATGCTGGTTTGAGTATCCAGGGGCTGACTAGAGCATGTTCTTGACCATCTAATTAGAGAAAGAATCCATTGTGACAAGCTTGGTGTGGGCTTTGAAGCTGGGTGTTTGTGTGTGTTTAATTCATGCCAGGAGACCTCATAGTCTTCATTAAGTACAATCTACCTCTTGTCTCCGACTCAGTAAAAGCAAAATGACGGTTCTCTATCACTTTGGAAGATGGGGTGGATTTCTTGTGTTTGGTAGATAATAAATATTGAGACAGGAAGACAGTTTCTTGGTCCCTTGCTCTCCCCAGCTCCCACATTCACTCCGCCAGGAAGGACTTTGAGGATATTCTCGAGAAAAGAGAAAATGCAGTTAACCAGACAGAGCTAGAAGGAAGGACTGAGGCTGACAGCCAACAGGGGCTGCAGGAGAAAGATTCTGACCAGAAACTGAAGCAGGATGGCCTGTCAGTTTCAATAACGCGTGGGAAAAACTTAAAGAAAAGCACAGTTGAACACATCTCCTATTACCCCAAAAGAGGCACATTTCAATGAAACTCAAAAAGCAGAGACAGAAAAAATGTCAGACAATCATTTTATTTTACAGGTGGGTAATTTGAAGCCCAGAGAGAAGAAAGGAGTTTCCTAGGGTCACAAAGAAATCCCAGGGCTGATCTAAGACTAGAATTCTCGCTATTTACAGTTCACTGTTTTTCTGGCACTTATAATATATCACTGGTGTAAACCTAACTCATAACATACATTAAGCTAAGTTATCTATGTGTGCTCTCATCTTTGTGGCAACTAACAAAAGCCTATGTTCAAAACCCACCCAAACTCCTATGGCTTCTCATTTCTAGCCCTTCTTCCTCTTGACCAAGCCAGCTCATCACAGGGCAAATTATCACCTCTCCTTTGACGTCCAAGCTGATGTTATCAGGAAGAGGCACGAAACAATCAAAAGATACATGTTGGTAGAGACCAGGGAGTGTGCACAAGACATAACGGAATCAGTGAGCAAATCAAATTAGATAGCAAACACTCTTTGAAGTCATGTCAGATCAGAAATCATGACTCTTATCTAACAAAACTGTGAGAAAAGAAGGCCACTCAAGAATATGTGGGGTTCTTTGTGGGATGAAGTGACAGGAGGAAAAAAAAAGGAGGGAAAGAAGGTTAAGTCTACCACTCGAGGTTCTACGTTATCAGGTTACATATCTGGGAGCTCAGAAGAATGTTTCTATAAAAAGTCTGAATAAAAAAATTATATTTATAAACAACAGATGTGGAACCTGGGATCAAAATAACAAAAGGTAAGGAAACCAAAGCACCAATTAGACCTTGGGGCCAACCCTAAAATAATTACCTTGGGCACTCTAGATACTTAAACTTTCTTTCAGAAGGATGACAATCGTAATACAATAATAAATGTAGACATCACTTACTTATCAGTACGCACTTTATATGCCCTCTTTTATCTAATCCCCAACTCAATCCCATGAAACGTGACTGCCATCATTATTTCCAATGAGAACTAGACAGATTAAATAGTTTGTCCAAATTTGTCACCACATTGTTAAGATCAAAATGTGATGGTAACTAAGAGCATGTGCTCTGCAAGTGATTTAATCTCTTGTGTCCTGCCCCATCTTCAAAATGAGTGATAGATAATACAATAAATAATAATTGTATGCAGTAAACAAGCTTGCTAGGTTAAATAAAATAATTTGCGAAAAGTGCTTAGCAGAGTGCCTTGGACATGCTAAGCATTTAATAAGTATTACCTATTACTACTATTGCCATCATCATCCTCACTCCAAACCCAACGACTGACGTGCCCCTATTAAGCCAGGGGATTCCTTTGCGAATGACTTTAATTCATAAATGGATTCAAAGATCGATCTAAAGAGTCTCTCTAGAGCCCTTGTTTAGCGCTTTCCACGGTATAATAACCAGGTTTTCTGCCTCCGAGGGAAGTCTGCGACTTGTAAGGCAGCCATGACAGTACCTACACAGTTCCCTTCCCCTTCTCTTCAGGGGGTGGGGCTTGGCCAGAGCCCTAGACTTTTGCACTCCGCCCATATCGGCCACCATTGGTCACCTTGTCGCTGGCGTGATTAAGACCCCACCCCCTTCTCTCTGGGACCACTCTGAGGCGATCTGGGGAATCCGAGAGGCCGGGGAGGGGCGACCGCGATGCATCCTGGACTTTGTAGTCCACCTGCACAGTTGCAGCCAGAGAGTTGGGCCTCGTGACCCGAAGAACTACAATTCCCAGCACCCTGGCAGACAGCAGAAAGAAGGGGGGCTATGTCACGTGGCGCTCTGGCTGGGCGGGCTATTTCTCAGTGCGGCGGTGGCAGCTCGGGGGACCGGGGCCTTTTGTTTGGAGCAGCTGCGGGGGGGCCCCCCGGAGCGGCGAGGCCGGCGGCCTTCCCCAGCTCCCTCGGTCCCGGCCGCCCCTCGCTGGGGTGGGGGGGCCGCCCCCCAGGCTGGGCCTCATCTCAGGCGCTGCCGCCCCGCCCTAGGCCCGCCCCGCCCGCCCAGCTTAAAGGGAGGAACCCGCCAGGCCTTTGCGCTGCCCAGCCACCTCCGGAGTCGCCACCACTTCCCTCCGTGCACCGAACCCGAGGCTGCCCAGTGCCCTTAGGCTGTCGCCATGAAGATCAAGGATGCCAAGAAACCCTGTAAGATGGGGGCTTGGGACCTCTGGGTTAGGCGAGCACCATGGGTGCCGTCTGGAAGCCCCCTGGCAGAGCGGCCTGGTTCTGAGCCCGTCGCTTATCGCCTGTGCCTTGCATGGGTTGGGGGTGGAGAGGCCATTTCAGCAGTGGGTTCAAGGCTCCTTCCAGCTCCCCTATACTTGCAAGGCAATGCCTGCAACCCAGTGGTCCTTTTCTCCCACTTCTTCCTCGAGATCTGGGAGGTGCAAGAGGGAATTTTTGACTTGAGCTACCAGTAGTGCCCTCTCTCAGCTTCCTCTGCAGTCCGATTGAAAATGGGTGGTCATGGCTGTCAAATTGCGCAGGGGCGGTTACCACTCGTTTTTTACTGATTTCTGGGCTTCCTGCTGTGTCCTTGAAATCCCGGTGGGTTCCTGGGACTTGTCCCTGTTGTTACAATTAGAGCTTTAAATGCATGTAATCTGTTAGCGAGTTATTTTTGTTTAGAAGAACAAGTAGTTAATGTTTGTTTTTTAAAAAAACATAAACAAAAGAATGAGAAAAGTCGCGATATTTCCGCCACGCAGAGTTAACCTCTATTAGTGGTTAACTACTTTTAACCACTATTAAATATTTTGGTGACTACTTAGATAATTTTTACAACTACATATGCATGTACTTGTTTGAAAATATTCTTTCCATGCTTTAAGAGAGCAGATCAACTTTCATGTGCTTCCTTTTATTTTTAGCCTTTTGCTCCAGTAAATGGCTAGTTTAATCACTCAGCCGTTGTGATACAGGTACTTTAAGTCCATTCTTCCAGAGCAACTAGGAATGTGGGGATGCAAGCTTGCATCTTAGAAGTGTGTTGATATTTTGCAGTTTTTAGTGTCTCAAGTGATCTTTCCAACAGTTCTAAGAAATCTACAAAAGGGAGCACAGACACCTTTTCCCACCCATCAGGATTCTTGTAAACCTCAAAGGAGAGACAGCATACCAAAGCTCTCTGAAAACTTCTACTTGTTATTTAAATATGAGATAATTTGGTCTTAATGTTACAGATAAGGAACTTGAACTTACTGAGACCCAGAGTAACTTTTCCAAGGCCGAGCCAACCAACTCTGTGCTAATGAGGTTCTGGGCCTTAAGTCAGCTGACCCAGAGCCTGCTGTCTTCCTTCTCTGCACTCACAAGGCATAATCTGAATACCCTGAAAAACACAGACCTCTGATCTGGTAGTTACATTTACCAATTTAAAAAATATCAATGAGGATTTCTTGTGCTGGCTGAAGAGTTCTTGTTCAAGGAGTCTATAAAATAATGATGTGAAGGCTTAAATGATAACGTAATACACAAACACTTCTAATTTACATTTGCTGAATTAAACTAATCTTGAACAGATGCGGTATGTAAAACTCTTGGGCATCTTCCCTCAGCACATACATTTTCTCTGCTTGTCTTAGAATTTCCATTTAGTAAAATAAGTTTAATTGTGACAAGCTCACAGTCAGACTCTTAAAGAATTTTTTTCTTGTTGCCATGATAGTGATTTGGTTACTTAGATTTGGGCGAACACATAATCAGGTGTGAGTACCACCTCTGTCAAAGGTGTTTTCAGCGAAGATGAGAATTAAAAGTTTGTAAAATAAACTTTAGGTTGAGAAATAAAAGAACACCTTTTCTTTAAAAGTAACTTGTCTATTACAACATTGTGGTACATTGTGAGAACATTAATGTTAAAACAGGGGCATGCTGAAAAAGTAGTCAGTTAATTTGATTTAGAAGTCTAAAATGTCATTTTCAGTTTTCTTTTTTGTAAAAGGTGACTTTACTGCCTGCTGAATTCTTTATGGTAAAAATAAAGAATGTCTTGTTTTGTGTATGTGGTAAAGAAAGTATGAACTGCCTTGGGAATGACGTGGGCTGTCCAGAAAAAAGCCAGCCATAAATGCCTCTATTTTTCATGACTACATGGCTGGTTACTTTCCGGGCAGCCCTTGTATATGTATAACTGGAAAGTATTGTTTCTAATTTTTTAAAAACCACCCAAGTTAGCTAGAGGTATATTTGTTCTGTTTCTGAGTACTTGTATAGAACTTTTTAAATAATTATAAATTTAGTGAGCATTTAGTATGGGTAAGGCACTATTTCCATGCATTTTGCATCATTTGGCCCTTACAGCAACACCAGTAACTAGAAACTGTATCTCATACTGGTTAAACAAGTGACTTTGGCTTCACACACGTTCATACATTATTCACCTAAGTGTTAGAAAACACTTGCTTTTCGATATACCTCTGATATGTGACCAGGTTATAAACCAAATGCATGTATTTAACTAGAAAATAAGGAAAGGAATCAGTTTCATCCTCTAGATTTTATAACTACAAAACTAGCATTTGAAATTATGCTAATTCACCGCCAGGGTAAGGATGAAGTCAAACATTAACCTAATGAAAAAATCTGGCTAGTTAAATATGAGAACCAAAATAAAATGGCATTGTTTGTTGGCTTTGCTTTTACATTTTTCATACTGCTTAAATATTAGAGATTAAAGATATTAAAAATCTGAACAGTCATGTTCCTCTGTACCTTGACTAACATAATTTCTTAAGGTATAGGTCTTTCACCCTTTGCTTTGCTTACCTCTACAGCATGTGCAGTAATTTAACAAGGTAATAGTAAAACCCAAGCAATAAGGTACCTGAAGCTTTCGTCAAAACCAGAAGGAAGTATATAGTTACATATATGCTAGTTTGCTTCTGTATAGTTCGCTTGCCCTATTTATAAACTGAATCATTGCTTAAGAATTAGCACTTCCAGAAAACATAGCTTGGTACAAAACTTATAGATCTCGGTCTCAGAGGGACCTTTTTGAACTTGACTCAAAGGCCAGAAAAGTAAAAGCAAAAATAAATGGGACTACATCAAACTAAAAAGCTTCTGCACAGCAAAAGAAACTGTCACCAAAACAAAATGGCAACCAACTGAATGGGAAAAGATATTTGCAAATGATATCCAAAATATATAAACAACTCACATAACTCAGTAAAAAATCCAATTTAAAAATGGACAGAGGACCTGAACAGACGCTTTTCTGAAGACATGCAGATGGTCAACAGATATCTAAAAAGATACTGCAAATCAAAACCATCAGGAGATACCCCCCCTTCCATTAGAATGGCAGTTACCAAGAAGACAAGAAGCAGGTGTTACAGAGGGTATAGAGAAAACGGAATGTACACTGCTGGTGGGAATGCAAACGGGTGCAGCTTCTATTTAAGAGTATGGGGGTTTCTCAAAAAGACTAGAGCTAGCATATGACCCAGAAATCCTTCTTGTGGGTATATACACAAAAAATTTTACTTGTAAAATTATATACACCCCTATGTTCACTGCAGCATTATTCACAATAGCCAAGACATGGAAACAACTTGTTGATCAACAAACGATTGGATAAAGAAGATGTGCTACTGTATACAATGGATACTACTTAGCCATAAAAAAATGATAAGGGGGAGTTCCCTGATGGTGTAGTGGCTTAAGGCTTCAGTGTTGGCGCTGTCAGCACTGTGGCCTGGGTTCGATTCCCAGCCAGGGAACCACCCACATACCAAAAAGCAAAAAAAAAAAAAAGATGAAATATTGCCTTTTCCAACAACCTGAATGGGTCTTGAGAGTATCATGCTAAGTGAAGTCAGACGGAAAAGGATCAGAAAATGACTTCACTCATCTGTGGGATATAAAACAGAAAATGAACAAACTCACTCAGATACCAACAGTACAGTGGTACCAGAGGATAGGGGGTCAAATACATGGTGACAGATGGAGTCTGGGTGGTCAGCAGACAACGCAATATACAGATGAGGTGTTAGAACTGCATACCTGAAACTTCTATTATGTTATTAACCAATGTTAAACCAATAACTTTAATTTAAAAACATTACCACCTCCAGTAGATTATAAGGTGCAGTTGGATATGATGGTGTCTAATGACTCCTTGGCTATAACTAATTTAGCAAAGGGAAAGAAGTTTTTATCTGAAATTCTTCTAAGGAATAATACTGAGATGTAAAGATGGTTGTTTTCTTAATGTTTCAAAACACCAACATTTTTATTTGGAATTATTAATTAAGAAGAGTGAAATTTCCTTTATCCAAGAACTTGAAGCATATCTGGAATTTACTAGTACCCATGGTCCATTTTAGAGTTTTTTTAAAATAATCCAGTAATGTTTTGAACATTTTCAGCATTTGATTTCTATTTATGCTAAAAACAAAAAACAATTAAGTCCTAATTTGAGGTTGGATTTCTTTGGGCTGAAGTCTGCACTGGGCCAGTAGCAATTACATGGTTCTCCCAAACCCCTTTACCAATATTTAGCAAGATACCAAACTTTGATAACACAGCTTTTTAGAAATTAACAGTCTGTCCTTGTGACTAGATATCATATGCTGTTTAATCATTTAAAGAGATGAACAGACGTGTGGGTTTCTTCTTTTGCATACACAGTCTATCTGATAAGAAACATAATTCTTGGTAGCACCCTGCTTATTGTAGTTGTGGATATTTTTGTAATTTGTGGGGAACTAATGGCAGCTCTGGTAGGCTCCAGTCAGAAATAGAATAGGAGCTACTATTTTGAAGACCAAATACACAGATCATAAGCGATCCTAGGAAATTCTCAGTCTAGAGAAGGTAATGTATGTTTGCCATCATCATAGTATTTATCATATTTACAGAACATCTGTTTGTTTCTTAAATGTGTGTTTTGGTTCATATTTGTACTTGGCAGTGGAGAGTTTTATACCAAGTAAGAACTGTTCGGATTACATGCAGTAAGGAGGCTACTGATGGATGCACTGGAGACCTTTTAACTCATTCCTTGGCTAGAGGCAACAAAGCTCCATAATTGCCTGATTTCTTAGGAAACTGATGTTTCTCTTACCACATGAACTATTCGTGGACCTGTCATTGTACTTAATAACCTTAATGTTTTCATACTTTATTGCAGATACATAGTATTTGAGCTCCATGCCCCTAACCCCTCTCATTTTGGTCAGTGACAAAATAACAAGAAGCTTGGTGTGGTGTTTTTTGTTGTTGTTTTGGTGGTTGTTTTTTGTTTTTGTTTTGGTTTATTGTATGGTTTTTTTAATGCACTGGAAAGTTTAAAAGTTAGTAATCAGACCAATTGCTAAACGATAGGGATGGGTCACAATTAAGAATTTGTGTCTTCTGTGTTCTTAGTGGTGATTGCTTCTCTGGCATAAGGAAATGAATTCCACAACTGCTGAGTTGAAAGGTTCCCTCTGCCAAAGGTGGCTGTTTCCAACTTTTTCTTTTATTGGAGCCCTGCAAGGCTGAGTTCTCTTTCAGTTCCTAACTTCTTAATATTTAGAAAATTGTCATAATTGAGATCTGCCAGAAATAGAAAGGACATGTGATGTTTGCATATTATGATTACTAAAAAATTTGTTGTCTACAATATAGTGTCTCTGGTTACCCTCCATTTAAGAACAGACAGCACTAAAGGAACAGACAGAACCGATAGGCTAGATGTGAGATGAGTCTTAAGCTTTTTGCATTGTTGATTTTTAAAATTGACCTCTAGTCAGGAACCCTTAAGGAAAGCTAATCATTTTTCCAATTTAGTTATTTCATAAAACCTTCTGTTTCTCTAGTCCAGAATACCAGCAAATGGGTCACACAAGTTTTCAAATTGAAGGTAATGTTCTATTCTGTTTCCTGAGTTCCTGGTTGATAATGGTTGTTACTTGTGCCTTACATACTGTATACATTTTATAATCTTCAATATTTAATGTAATTGAAGACAAATGAGAGATGTAATACACTCTAAGAATACAACATTGTTTACAGTTTTTTTCACTTTGCAATCTTTTTGAGAAAGGACAAGTTTGGTTGTTCCATGCAACTAGATTAACACAAGCCTTGTAAAGCAGCAGCAGTGGAAGGTTTGGGTTTTCTTTACCATTTTCATGGTAGTTATACCTAAACAGTCATTTCTTTTCTCTGGGAAAGAGTCACACAATGCTTTTCTGCAGTCTGGACTTTAAAAATGGGATTTCACTCTGCGAGCCTTTCTACTGCCCACCCAGAGCTATGCATTTTGAATTGAATTGGTTAATACACCTTTGGGGTCAAATACCTTGATGCTCATGCATAGTTTTAGAAAAGCAGACAGTTTCTCCTTCTCCAGTATTTTATCTATAAACTTGAAATCAAGGTTTCTTTGAAACTTAATTCAATTTTCTGTAAGAAGGAAAAACTATTCACAGAAGTGTTAACTAGAATTTTTGCTTTTGCAAATGACAGCATTCAGAGGCTTCTGATTGAAAATAGAAATGGCATGAACTTTGAACCTCGTAATGCATCAGCTCTGTAGTTTGGTCTCTGAGTAACATTTTTATTTGCATGTATATTTTGATATGTGTGTTTGACACCGACAAAGGCACAGAAAGAAAACCTGCAAACATTACACGATCTTTAACGTGTTTTGAACTTTGGAAAATACAGGTTTTTAGCTTAGTAAGTCTCACCTTGTAGAAAATTTTTTATACTAAAATGTACTTTATGTAGCAGTAGCGATTTGCACACCCCCTCCCAATGCAGTCTATAACCAAGCACCAAATAGAATTCATTTTGATTACATAATAGCAGAAGGATCCCTGTTTTATCTAGTGCCCATGGAAAAGTGCCCTAATTACACATCTGTTCAACAAATAGGAATAATCTGAAGGAATCTCTGGTTTATTGGATCAATAGAGCTATTCCAGTTGTTTTCTTTAAATGTGTCTATCCAAGCAAACACTTCCTGTGAATTTCCCCTCTGCAACTGCTCGTATTGCTCCTGGCTATTAGTGATCTATTTGAACATTGAGGAGAAAGATGATGTGTAACTTTTTACATCTATCTGTTAAAGCAGGAAGTCTAGATTTCAAGAATAAACTGAAAGTAAAATGCAGTGATAGCACTTTTTTTCCTAAAGATCTATTATTATGTAGTTTCTACATTTTTTAAAATTACAAATGGCCTGTCATTCATTTCGAGAATGTATTACTTATTTAAGATGGCCTCCACTGCTAGCCAGCCACCCCCCAAAACTGAGAAAATTTAGTCAGTTTCTTCTGCGTCTTAGTTTATACAGCTCTCCAGGTGACATAAAAGCAAAGTGCCTGTTTAGGGTCTTCTGCCCTAGCTTCCCACATTATGGTCTGAAGTCATTTTACTTAAAAAAAAAAAAAAAAAAAAAAAAAAAAAAAAGGTATTCACTGGGGAGCTGGATTTGCAAATTGCGTTTCAAATACAAAAAATAAACAAGCTATTTCACCAGAGGAAGATAATGAGAATCACTCCTTCCCAGACTTGAGTTACGATTTTCTTACCAAATCATAACTGTACATGCTTATGGTGACACAAATAACGCCCCTATTTTATGAGTGGGTAATTTATACCAAATCTTTTATTATAAAATCGTATGTATGGTTATGATTTGGTAAGAAAATCATAACTCACGTCCTGGCATTTCTTCGGGACCCTGTATTCAGTTTCATTTCCTACTTGGCAGTAGAGGTAAATTCTGAAATAGAAAAATGTATAAAATCCTTTCTCATTGAATCGTGCTCTGGGTTTTTAAGGGTACATGCATCAAATAAATAAAATATGAAGATTTAAGAAACAAAAGTAGAATTTTAGGGGGAACTAGTTTTCTTTGACAACTTTTACATTAAGAATTGTTAATATATTTTATCAAGTATTTTGTAATCTCTGTATCTTATGTCTTAAATTATTTTTGAGTCTCTCCAATGATAATGAAGATCCCAGAGAGCAGAAACAGACATTGAGGAAACTAAGATTCAGAGGTTAATGGCTTTTCCAAAGTCACATAGCCCAGTCAATGAGAAAGCACCAAGTCCCGACCTCTGTGACCTGCCCAAATGTGCCTGCCCCCAAGAACACTTAACCTTCACCACTATTAACAGCTAATTTTATTACCCAGGTGTACCAAAGAAACCTAATATGCTCAATGAGCAAAGAAAAGATTTCTTTTTAAGGAGGTACTTGACCCTGGAGTGTTACTTGAAGTGATTATTGACCAATTTTATTACATTAAAATCTTTTTAGAAATGTTTTCAAGCCGTGGGTGAAAACATTAAAACAAAATTGGTCCAGATTTTTCACATAGTATTTCATAAACGAGAAGGAATGCCTACCAGACCAGGAATTAAAAGGCTGTGGGCCAGCTGTCAGCACCCTGTGTCACCAGTTTTCAGAAAATACACAGATAACACTTTGAAGGGGGAAAGCTGATGAGCTGCACATACAAAATGTCTTACTCCATAAATGAAGTTTGTGGCTAATTAACTAGTTCCTAATTTACATTTCCATAATTTATATATGGACAGATAGACACATTTATTTTATTTTTTTAATCCACAGCTTTCCCATGGTTTGGCATGGACATTGGGGGAACGCTAGTAAAGCTCTCGTATTTTGAACCTATTGATATCACAGCAGAGGAGGAACAAGAAGAAGTTGAGAGCCTGAAAAGTATCCGGAAATACCTGACGTCCAATGTGGCGTATGGGTCCACCGGTATTCGGGACGTACACCTGGAACTGAAGGATTTAACGCTTTTTGGCCGAAGAGGGAACCTGCACTTTATCAGATTTCCAACCCAGGACCTGCCTACATTTATCCAAATGGGAAGAGATAAAAACTTCTCAACACTACACACGGTGCTATGTGCTACCGGAGGCGGTGCTTACAAGTTTGAAAAAGACTTTCGTACAGTAAGTACCTGCCACTCAACTCCAGAAACTGGTACCATTCACTTTGGTTTCTAAACCACGAGGCTAGGTTTCCATCTAGTATGTTTCGTAGCTGAGAGTTCCTCCTGCTGATGCAGAGGATGTAGTCATGACTAGCTTTTGATTTGGGTCATTTAACACCTTTATAGGATTCGTAAAAATTGCCCAGATTTGGGATTGGTGTATATAATATTCGGTAAAACCTGCTAATTTTAGGGATTGCTACAATAAGAGGGACTTGAAGTGCATTTGGCAGTGTACAAAGCCAGGTGTAAATAGGGCCTGAATTACTTTCCCTGTTGCTGTGCTGTGTTTACACGCATTTTTGAACGCCACCCATATCGTCATCTCTCCCAGGACCACCTCCTTCCCAAACCCCAACTGAAGCCAGTGTCGTCTGATTAGTAGACACCTGATGAAAAGCCCCTATTACCCTTTTTACCTCGTTATATGTTCTTCTCTCAGAGGGGGCCATTGGATAAGGCAAGAAGACTATGTAAGCATTGATCTGCGGTACATGCTAACAGGAGTGTGCTGGGCTTCTAGTCCTTTTCATTAGACTATTAAAAAAATTGGTATTTAGGGTTACTGAACTTTGTTTTCCTTGCCGATATGTACATACACCATTTAATTTATCAATTCATATAAGTCAGTAGAACATAAATGATCACTTATATGGTTCACATAAGTGAGCCCCTTGTAATTTGGGGTAATTTTAAGTCTGAATTTTTATTTCTTTGATGGATAATGCTGATTTGTATTCAATTTGTTGAGTAATTTGAACATAAAGTTTATGATTTTGAGGCCAGCTTTCACCTAGCCATTGAAAATACTGGTATCCAAATACCGAGTTCCAATTTTTTTTTAAGGGTCAATATTTTCTAGTGATGAAGTTCTATGATATTTGTTTTTTTGCTCAATCGTTAAGCTAATATTTGCACATCTAGTTGTGTCAATTATTGTGCTAGACCCTGTTTTAGGAATAAGACATAAACTTAGACCTCAGAGAATACAGTATTCTAGACCACACAGATAAGAGAATTTCAAGTGGAAGTACAATGCCTCATCCCAGTACTATGGCTATGGAAAGGGGTGCCCAGGGAACACCAAGGTGTGATTCCTAAGTCCTAGAAGTGATATCTAAGTTGAGTTCTTTAATAACAAATATTTTGTAAAATACTTTTTACTAACCTGAAATGAATTTAATAATTTCAAACTAGTGCCCAAACTATAACATAGAGACAGGAAATTAGGTAATGTAATATATATCAGGAGGTAGATTATCGGGTATGGTCACATGGAGGGTATAATGAATGAGGTTGTTAGACGCCTGCACCCACACATCGGTTTACCATGAACTCTAAAACCACAAATGCTCAATATAATATGGTAATGTTTTATTGGAGAATCAAATACCATCTTGGGGTTGCTGTTTGGGATATAACTTTCCAAGATGCTAAAACCACACTTGGTAAAATTTCAAGCACTAAGAAGTACAGTATTCCCTCAGTTTATTTGGTGGTTGCATTCCCCGCAGTTTAGTGTATCTTCAATAAAGACTTGTATTTTCTACACACAGGTAGATACTCGGTGCTTACATGGGCTCAGATATTTATAAACAGATTTTGCATAGCTGCCCCGCCCATTATAGATGTCTAGCATCCCAAGTCCCTGCCACGAAATGTTAGTTTTGTCTACCCCTCTTCCCTATTTTTGTGTAAACTAAAATGTCCCCACATATTTCCAAAATGCCTCCAGAGTAACACCACCGTCATTGAGAACCACTGGACTCAAAGTCCCAAAGAGATTCTGACAAAAGAAAAAACAAGTGAAAGTGCCGGGGGGTGGATGATATTGAAAATTATACAGTACAACTGACTCAGCTTCTTTGTTCACATTATAAAACTTTTTTTTCTTGGTATTATTTTACAGATTGGAAACCTCCACCTGCACAAACTGGATGAACTTGACTGCCTTGTAAAGGGCTTGCTGTATATAGATTCTGTCAGTTTCAATGGACAAGCAGAGTGCTATTATTTTGCTAATGCCTCAGAACCTGAACGATGCCAAAAGATGCCTTTTAACCTGGATGACCCCTACCCATTGCTGGTAGTGAACATTGGCTCGGGGGTCAGCATTTTAGCAGTCCATTCCAAAGACAACTATAAACGAGTAACCGGGACAAGGTAAGCAACTTTTTTCTTGTTTTTGTAGCATTCATATCTTGTACACAGAAGTTGTGAAATCAATCTATTAATACTAGTTTCATCAGGAAAATGATATGCAGTTTTGCAACAGCAAAAAATGTAGGTGTGCAAATGTAAGTTCAAGTGTTGCAGATAATATATTTTATAGGGTATGTATGTATGTAACAGCTCAAAATCATTATTTGTATTTGGTTAGCATCAACTGGCATTAAAATTTCCATAGTGTTGTGAGTGAATTTTTGTCTGGAATGATTCCAGTAACTTTATTTTCCAAAGCATTTTTCTTATTTTTCACTTTTTTTACCAGTGTATTTAAGCCTAAAGCTCGCCACATGCTGATTCCATCTAGAATATTGGGCAACATTATAATGAATTCTTATAGGATAAATTTAACGTGAGCTCTTTATGGGGTAATACTAATGCTTCAAATGTCCCATCCGATTTTCTATACCACCTGAGACATGAATGTGAAATGAGATTTTTAAATTTTCCTTATGAGTCTAGTATGTACATTAGCAACTTTTAAGGAGGCTGGAGCCACTCCATTTAATTGAGGATAAAGATGTGGGGATACTTTAGATTGGCTTGTGAAAAAGCTCAGTTTTAAAATAGTATTCCTATTACAATGATACTTAATTTAATTAGTATTCATTTCTGTGATGGCTAAAAATCCACCTTTGTTCTAACTGTATGCCAAAGAATTACAGGGGAGTACAGTAGCCCCCCCTCTTATTCGTGGTTTTGCCTTCCACGGTTTCAGTTACCTGTCATCAATGGCAGTCTGAGAATATTAAATCAGAATTTCCTGAACTAAAATTTCTAAGTTTGATGTCCTGGCCTTGAGTCATCCTTTCGTCCAGGGTCTCCATGCTGTGTAAGCTTCCTGTCTGTCAGTGCTTGTGTTAAGTAACTCCTGTGTTACTTAGTAACGGTGGTTCCAAAGCACAAGAGTAGTGATGCTGGTTTGTGGCTATGCCAAGAAGCCTTAAAGGTTTTCTTTAAATGAGAAGGTGCATGTTGTTGATTTAATAAGGAAAGAAGAAAAGTAGTATGCTGAGGTTCCTAAGATCTGTGGTAAGAACAGATTACCTATGTGTGAATTGTGATGGAGGAAAAAAATGCCGGCTGCTTTTGCTGTCATGCCGCAAACTGCAAAAGTTAGAGCCCGAGTGCATGGTAGACACAGACAGAAAACGTGTTCTGATGGATGGCAACACGTTGCACCACAAAGCCTTCAGCCCTTAAGGCAGTGATTTGCAACCTTCCTGATGCCGCGACCCTCTAATACAGCTCCTCATGGTGTGGTGACCCCCATAACATTATTGTCATTGCCACTTCATAACTGGAATGTTGCTACTGTTATGAATTGTCATGTAAATATCTGATATGTGTTTTCCGATGGTTTTAGGCGATCCCTGTGAAAGGGTCATTCAACCCCCAAAGGGGTCACAACCCACAGGTTGAGAACCGCAGCCTTAAGGGATCCCCTGGAACAAGTAACACATTCACATTTTTATTACAGTGTATTGTAATTGTTCTTTTTTAGTATTAGTTATTATTCATCTCTTCCTGTGCCTAACTTATAAACTTAATCATGGGTATATGTGTATGTACAGGGAAAAACAGGGTTCAATACAACCTTCAGTTTCAGGCATCTACTAGAGATCTCAGAACGAATCCCAGCAGCTAAGGAGGGGACTACTGTATTACCTCCTTAAATCAATTCTAGAAGACAGAAATTCAGCCTGTTTACTAAATTCCAACAGTTATTCGGGGATGGAACCTGTTACAATTTTAATTAGTAGTAGGGAGCAGAGGTTTTGATTATAGGGATTAGAGAGAACATCGTTTCATTTTGTGAGTGTATCCAAAAGAATAACAGAACCAAGTAAATTTCTATCATTAACATGATGAGCAGCCTGACACAAATTTCCTCACTGTATTCATTTCTAGGTCATGTTTCATATTACTGTGTCACACTGAACTGATTTCAGCCTTGGCAGACCAAGTAAATCAGCCTTTCATAAAATCATTTCCTGGAAACCATTTAGAATTACTAAAAAGTTTTCTTTCAATTAATATGGTACTGATTTTTAATATTTATTCCTTTTTAATGCACACAAAAACATTTATTTTTGACAATTATAGAGTATTAGATGACGATATTGGAAGATAAAACGATTCCCTCCTGCCCTCCTGGTGTTTCCTGCAAGTGATTTTTCCTTTTTGATCTGAAAAGTTTGGTTTTGCTAAGAATTTTTCACCTTTCCTTATTATGTTAATAATTCTGCACTGAGCATTAGCAATATATTCTGTGTGTTTATTGAATAAATAAATGCTAAACCTTTGTACTTTGGAGAAAGGATACAGTATATAAATGCAGCTCATCGTGTTTATTTTCTTTAGCCTTGGAGGGGGTACCTTTCTGGGCTTATGCAGTTTATTGACTGGCTGTGAAAGTTTTGAAGAGGCTCTTGAAATGGCATCCAAAGGTGACAGCACCCAAGCTGACAAGCTGGTTCGTGATATTTATGGAGGTGATTATGAAAGATTTGGTCTTCCAGGTTGGGCTGTAGCATCTAGGTAAGTTTAAAATTTATGTTGTAATTAAAGTTGCTTATTATATCCAGAATACGTAATGAACTCAACTTATACCAAAAAAAAATTCCAATTAAAAAATGGGCAGAGGACCTGAATAGATACTTATCTAAAGAGGACATACAGATGGCCAACAGACATATGAAAAGATGCTCAACGTTACTAATCGTCAGAGAAATGCAAATTAAAGCCACAGTGAGATAATCATCTCGCACCTGTCAGAATGGCTATCATCAATAAATGAACAAATGTCCAGTGTTAGTGAGGACGTGGAGAAAAGGGAACCCTTGTGGAATGTTGGTGGGATTGAAAATTGGTGCAACCACTACGGAAAACAGTACAGAGGTTCCTCAAAAACTTAAAAACAGAAGTACCATATGACCCAGCAATTCCACTCCTGGGTATTTATCTGAAGAAATCCAAAACACTAATTCAAAAATGTCCTATGAACCCCTATGTTCTCATTGCAGCATTATTTACAGTAGCCAAGATAGGGAAGCAACCTGAGTGTCCACTGATAAGTGAATGGATAAAACAGATGTGCATACGAGGTGTTGAATATGCAAGGAGAATTCCCTAGCCATAAAGAAGAATGGAATTTTGCCATTTGTGGCCACGTGGGTGAACCTAGAGGGTATTACACTGAGTGAAGGAAGACATAGGAAGACAGATACAGTATGATTTCACTTACATGTGGAATATAAAAAACAAATGAACAAGCCAAACAGAAACTCAGATACAGAAAACAAACTGGTGGTTGCCTGATGGGAAGGGGAAAAGGTGAAAAGGGGGAAGGGATTAAGAAGTACAAATTGCCAGTTATAAAAACAGTCACAGGGAGGTAAAGTACCGCATAAGGAATATAGTCAACAATAACGTAGAACTGGATGATGTCAGATGGGCATTTGAATTATGGAGGCGATCACCTTGTAAGTTATATATAAATGTCTAATCACTTTATCTTGTATGCCTGAAACTAACATAATATAATATGTTGACTGTAACATATATGTTGACTGAATTAATTAACTAAAGTTGCTTATTTTGTTTTTAGAAAGCATTAAATATATCAGAAAGTTGTTAAAAGGGCTTCTTCCTCTTATGAGTTTGAACACTTGTAACTTGAAAATTAGATAGGCAAGAAGTCTTCCTGAGTGCACCCTATAGGAAGCCATTTTCAGTAATTCTTGAGCATCTTTTCAGTGTTTCTCTATACAAATACAATACAGGGTGTCTCCAAAAAACGTAAACACACTTTGATTAAAAGTCAATGTTTATTAACATAGTTTATTTTCAAAATTCAAAAGAGTTTACAGAAATGAATAATTTTTTCTGTCAACACCTGTTTTCAAACTGATGACTGTTGTGGTCCAGGCACTGCTGGCCACGCAAAGCAGTGGAATCGAAAACATTAAGAATTGTGTTGTTCAGTGTTTGTGCGCGTTCTCATTCAGTGGCTGCCTTAGGTTTGCTGCCTGCTGCTGGCTTTGTGCCGTAAGCTTCACTCCTTATGTATCTCCATAAAAAAGTCTTGTGGCCTGAGGTCTGGTGAACGCGGAACGCCCTCCCTCCCAGACCTCACCCACTACAGTCACACCTTCGAAACGCGTCGAATTTGGTATTCGGTGTATTTTGATGTGAACATTTTGTCCTGGTGCTGGTCATGTTTGGTACTGGTCGCGCCTCCTGGAACCAGTTAACAACGAGGACCAAGTACCACTGCATTGTTATTCCTTACGGGAAACATGTTTGGTATCCATTGTGCCTCCCAGAACCAGTTAACGACGCGGACCGAGGTACCACTGTAGTCCAAATCGCTTAAACCGGAAAAGGAGAAAACCATGTGCATTGTCAGCTGCTAAAGTGTGTATACATTTTTGGGGGGACACGCTGTAGAAGGTAACTTTTAGAAGGTAACATTTATATACATTAACATATTGTATATGCTCTTCAACAGTAATGGAGCCTAGTCTGCCTGCCTTTCTCTTTCTAGCCCCCCTGTCCCCCTCCCTCACCTTCCTCCTCCTCCTCCCTCCTTCTCCCTCCTCCTCTTCCTCCTCTCTTCTCCTCCTCCTCCTCCCTCCTGTCCCTTGTTAGCCCCTTCATGGTATTTCGCTGTTCGATGAGTTTGAGTTCCCAGTATTTTGCTATGTATAGCTTAGTATCACTGAGTAACCTTGTATATGTGTAGATTTATCTGCAGGATAAATCCCTAAAATGTACAGAATGTTGCTTTTTATCAGATTTTATTTATTTATTTATTTTTCATTTCTCTGCAGTTTTGGGAACATGATTTATAAGGAGAAGCGAGAATCTGTTAGTAAAGAAGATCTAGCAAGAGCTACTTTAGTCACTATCACCAATAACATTGGGTCTGTGGCCCGAATGTGTGCTGTCAACGAGGTAAAACAATTTTAATGACATGAAAAATGTGAATTGGAGCTTTACGTACATATGACAGGGCATTTTTGTGTTCCTCAAGGAGGTCTGTGGGGTCGAGATCTCCTAATCCATTAAATCCGAAGACTCCTTAACTATATGCTTTATGTACCCAGTTGTTGTTATACCTTTAAAGAATGTAGCAAATAATTCAAAATGGGAAATAGGACAAACACGTTTCACCTTTTCAGAAATAATAGCTACGTGCCACTTAATGACGGGTATGTTCTGAGAAAGGTGTCGTTAGGCGACTTCGTCGTTATGGGAGCATCAGAGTACACTAACACACAGCCTGCCACACACAAGGCTGTAGGAGAGACTGCTGCTCCCAGCCTACAAGCCTGTGTGGCACGTTACTCACACAGAAGGACACGAGATTAAGTCAAGCATGAGAAAACGTGGTGCAACCAAGAGACTCCACGAACGTGAGACGCATGAGGCTGCTGCCAGGAACACGACGGGTTTCACAGCAAACTTATTTTTATCAGTAGAAACAGTACGCTCTAAAGTAACAATAAAAAGAACAGTAAATCTGTAAGGCAGTACCAGAGTCATTTATCACTAAGTATTTCGTGCTGTACATAATTGTGTGTGCCGCACTTTTACGTGACTAGCAGTGAGTAGGATTGTTTACACCAGCCTCACCACGAACACATGAGGAATATGTCATACTACGACGTCACGATGGGCATGACACGGCTGTGGCATCACTAGGCAATAGAAATTTTCCTCATCCATAATCTCAGGGGACCACCATCATATGTGCTATCCATCATTGACCAAAATGCTGTTGTCCTTCACGTGACTATACAAACTAAACCTCTTGAAGATGTATGATAAAAGAAAAAAGTGTTCTTTTGGGGTTTTTTTTTTTTCTGTTAATGCTGTGTTTGATTAGCGACGTGCTCGCATGCTTTCTCACTGCCCTCGGCTTCTTTACAGTGCTGCCTTGTTGCATATGGATCAAGCAGCATTGTACAGGGCTATGAAGGCACTGAGACTGGTCCTCCGTAAGCATTTACTGTTCGCTTCATCGCACAGTCAGGTTATTTTTATTTGAAGGACACTATACAGTTATGCCTACATGTGATAAATGTATTTGTTCATTTAGTTTTTATAAATATCAAATACTTTTAAACAAAGAGAGAATTTTGCTTTTTGAAGGAACCCTTCATTTGTTCATTCATTTATTGAGTATTTGCAGATCACCATGTGCCAGGCATTGTTCTGGGCACTGGGTACATTTGTGAAGAAAACAGTGATCTCTAACTTTGTGGAGCTTGCATCCATTCTGATGATGTAGTAAATTGTTTAGTTTGTATTACGTGACAAATGCTATTTTCATAAAGAGAAAATCAGACAAGACAAAGAATTGAGAATAGCCCAGAGAGTAGAGGGACAGGTTGCTGAGTAACTGGGTGGTTGATGGAGGCTTTACTGAAAATGTGACCTTTGGGCAACGATTTGAAGTTGGTGAAAGAATCATACGTGTTGATATTTGCGGGGAAAGAGGCTCCAATAGAGAGAAAAACGGCAAAAACCAGAATTAATCCTCTTAATTATTCTGTTCACATCCAGAGTTTTGTCTCTTTAGCATCAGATAGCAGTGTAGTAAGCTGGTTCAAGAAGCTGCTCACAGGCATTCTCATCTAGGTTTGGGCAGTACAGGAGACGCTCAGTTAACCGGCACCTTGGAGATTGGCAGTGGATAAAAGTAGCTTCTGGTTTCTTTTAAGTTATTATTAATTAAAAATAGGCCTCACTAATACTGTAACCCATACCACACCACAAACTCTGTATTGCCTTGATATTAATATTGAAATACAGTAATTCAAAGCTTTTAAGACAAAGACAAACTTAATGTAACAGTTGTATTACAAAAACAGCTTTGTGAATGCAGTGTGCAATTTTAGCTAAATGACAGTCAATAAACTTTTCAACTTACTGAACTATACTAACAATTTCTTAACTTCAAGGAACTTAGAAGAAAGCACACACAGACATACTTAAAACTGTCACAGTAGGGGTAGGGAGTTTACTGGGTAGACATCGCATCGGGATCTGACGATGAAGATAGGACAGGAGGATCAGGAGAAGTGGATGTGGACGGTTTCGGGTCTACATCAGATGATGCTGACCTGCAAACTTATATGAAGCTTTCTTGAAAATGAACTAACCTCAGCTTGCTTTCAGGCCCTACACCTCTCACACACAGTCAGTTTTGCATGATGTGCAGCAGCGTGCCAAGTTTAAATTTCCACTGGAAATTGATTTTAATTTGTGTTTAAAGTATTATTTCTTCGTTTTGTTTGCTTTGTTTTGTGTTGGTTGCTTGAGTTCCAGTTAACGGAGCATCCACTCTGTATAACTCTGACAGTAGAAATAGGTTTTCTGGAGATAGAAACACCATTTCCTCCACCTAAGACTTCCTAATCATAGGAATACCTAAGGAATCCAATTAGTGAGTGGGATCTTAGCAGAGAAAGTGACTTGAGAAGTTACACTGGGGACAGAACACTGGAAGCCTCGGAGTTGGGCGTGCATGCGGGCTAGTGCCACTCTCCGACTCTGCCAGTCCCCGGCTTGCATGTCATTCGTAAGCATACATTGCACCATGCTGGCCAGGTTTTGTTAAACGGATTTCTTGGCCATTTCCGAAAACAGTCTCATCTATAATCATTTACTATGGGTTTCTTTTTTAAAATAGACTAGTTTTTAGAGCAGTTTTAGGTTCACAGCAAAAACGAGTGGAAAGTACAGAGTTCTCAAGGACTCCTGACCCCACAGATGCACAGCCTCCCCTGCAATCCACGTCCAGCACCACGTGTGCTACAGCCAGTGAACCTGCACTGACAGAGCGTTGCCACCCAAGGTCTACAGCTTACACCTGGCTTCACTCTGCGGGTACTACATTATATGGGTTTTGACAAATGTGTAGTGACACGCAAGAACTCATTTTTAAATATTCAGGATTATCGAGGTGTGTACCAGGAATGTAGCAGACACAAATAAAAGGTGGTTTACATTTTTAAGTAGAGAATTTCGTATTGTGCCGTCTACTTCATAATTCTTTTAAGTCATTTTCTTTTTTCTTTCAGAAAATAAACAGAGTTGTCTTCGTTGGAAACTTTTTACGTGTCAATACTCTCTCAATGAAACTTCTGGCATATGCACTGGATTACTGGTCAAAAGGTCAACTGAAAGCATTGTTTCTGGAGCATGAGGTATGACAGGAAATAACATTTTGTGAACATTAGTAGCAGGTTTTTAAATGTATGTTCCATACATTGCTTCTTGTTCTGTATTCATAAGTATAAAACTATGATATACCCCTACTGTGCTGTATACATAAAACTAATATAAAATAATACTGAATGTCAACTATAATTTTTAAAATACATATATACAGCCACAGGATGTAGAGTACAGCATAGGGAATGTAGCTGGTGGTATTGTAATTTGCTGTGTACAGTGTCAGGCATAGCACACCTGCTAAGGTTACCACTTTGTCAGGTACGTAAATGTCTAATCATTATGTTCTTTAGTACACCTGAAACTGATTTAAAACAAAAACAAAAACTGTGATGTACCTAAATAGTATATTGATTCCCTCACTTCATTTTGACTTGGGAGAATGGGGGTTACTGTAACCTGGCAAGCACCCCATTGAGATGAAAGCGTCACAGTTTTTTCTAAGACAGCAGTGTCAGGTCTGTGAGCTTCCTAAATACTAGGGCTGCTGGTATACTTAGTGGATGATTTGTTTTGTTAAATTGTTTTGCTGCTTTTTTTCCTCCTGGGAGATAACAAATGGTAAAATGTGAACAATACAAGAATGTGTAATTTAGCAGTGAAAACTGTCCTTAGTCTTCCCACACAACCTAGCCCCCATTCCGAGAGGTAACCACTCTTAACATTTTGGAATTTAATCTTCCAGATTTTTTTTTTTATTCACTACGTCTAGTTAAATTCTGATCTAACAAATACCAGTTCACATAATGTTTTAGATTAAGTAAATTTACCTTGAATTACTTTGTTTCTGGTCAGTCAAATGGATATTAGGGATGTCTGGAAGAAATCCAGGGATAAGTGCCTTTATTTTTCATATCACATGGCTGGATACTTTTCCAGACAGCCCTCATATTAAAAATTTAGTAACACAGAGCCCGAGTATTTGTTCTCTCTCACAGCTGTCTGTGCGTCACTGCCACTGCCACCATGCAGATCTGAATGGTGTGCTCCTGTGCAGCTCTGCTTAGCCGGGAGGAGGCAGTGAGAGTGGCAGGTGGGGCAGAGGAAGTTGAGGAAAGGGGACAGGGGCACAAAGTTGCAAGAGTAGCCCTAGAAGCTTCCCTCTAAAAGTAGGTATTTCAACGGTATATATTGAGAATACAGTTTAAAAAATTTTCTACAATAGCTGACAACACAGAAATTGGTAGACTTCTGAATACATGTTCTTAAATAGATTATTATATAAATATGTGTTCTTCACAGTAGTTAATACTGTATGCTAATTTTAAAAGCTGGTACTACATTAATAACCACTTTAACATTATACAGGGATACTTTGGAGCTGTTGGTGCACTTCTTGGGCTGCCAAATTTCAGCTAAAGCATCAAGTTTCTCTCTGCTGATAAATGTCATCCAAGAGGAACTGAAAACCAGAGGCACTGTGACTGCAATATTTGTCACTGGGAACCAAAGGATAAAAGAGTAGCACCATTTCTGTTGATTTTCAAATGTCAAAATGGTAAGCTGCTAAATGTTGCCATATGAAAGAGAAAACTTGGCAACAGGTGAAGTATTTCTAATGAAAATGCTTTCCCTTCTGTATATAGCCAGTGTTAAATCCTTAAATGCAATACAGCCTCTGATAATTGAGCTTTCTCTCAAAAAGATTTTCTATTTATTTTATGCAGCCAATATTACAGTACTGTATGCCCAAACACAAATCTTACAAATCTCAGAAATGTTTAGCTCATGAAAATAATTGATTCTGAATACTTATTATAAGTCTGTTCTGTGTGTGTTTCAGTTACTAGTAAGCAGACAGTAACATTCCGTGTATCAAAATTAACTGAAATGGCAATCAAAGATGATCATTTTTATGTGATTTTAGAAATATTAAGGCAATATTAATTATTCCTTATTGTTTTTCTAACATAGCCCACCCAAAAAAGCACATTTATGTAATCTTTCCCCAGAAGTACAACCTTTTCTAAATGCCATAATTTAATGGAAATACTATTAATTAGCCTGAATTTTAATGAATCCTGGAAAATGCTATTTGTCGACATTGCACTTTCTGTATTTTATTAATCAATACATTTAAAAATGTTTAATATTTTTTAATTGGAGACTTAATTACTTATTTGAAAGTTCATTTGATGAGGTCCCAGGACTATTCTGATGGAGTCTGGTTTGCATGCATTGGTTGAGTTCCATGCTATTTCTATACCACATTTATCTCAGGCCCAGACTCAGTCATTAGTTTAATTAGGTCTGAACCATCAAAGCTAAAGATTTAATTCTATTATGAACACCAACAAAATCACATTTATTCTAAATGGATGTTATGGAAATCTAAAAGATGAGTTGTTTTGAGACACTGGGATTCTGAAGCAGTACTATAGAAATTACAAAAGGATCAGTGTTTTGTACATTCTGGTAATAAAGAATTATAGTTCCAAATTTGTAAATCCCTTTGCCTTGGAATTTGTTTCCAATTTTGAATCATTTTTTATAATGTTATAAATTTTGTCAGATTTACTTTGGCAGTAACATTTGGGAGGGCCAGTAGATCACCAAAGTTGTTCGAGACTGTTATTTATGGTTTCTGAAGTAGAGAGACTTGGGGGAGAAATTCCCCTCCTTAAATTACCAGTAAATCTGGACGTGCGTTGAAGAACTTAAAAATTGTTTACATTACAGGAAGAAGTATTATGGTGTGTTTTTACAAAACACAGTTTGGCTCCATAGAGAACTTTTCTTAGACTATCAAGAGGTGCTTGATAAAGTCATTTCTCCTGTAGTTTGCAAATTTTGTGCCAATACTTAAAATTCAGTTTTCTTTATCTAAAAGATGTTGATGTGACTAACAGTGAATTTGCAGAGGAGAAAATATGTCAAGGTAATTTTTTAGAATTTAGAATATTTTGAGCTTTGAATTTCTGTCAGCTGGTAGTCATTTTGAAAACCTACAGTGACTAAATGTTTCTTACTTCAGTGTTTCCATTGTAACGACTAGATATTTCAGCCAAAAGCTGTTTGTTCAGTTTATTTTAAAATTTTGTGATTTGGGCATCTGTACAAAAAGTTTTTATTTTTAAATGACAATAAGTGCAAGTTACATTCCTGTGGCAAACTGTACTTTAGTAGCTATAGATTTGGGGCGGTCTTTAAGAAAGAAATGGAATGATCCAAGTCCTATATAAGTTCATGTGATAATCACTGGTTAATTTGGTTCTGATTCATACTTTTTGCCCTTTGAAACGGCAGTTACCTGCTAAAATGGAGAGAAAGGGGGGTACCATCTCACTACTCGTGCTTGGCTTTTCTCATGTATAACCTAGAATTGCTGGAATAACAACAAAGAATTGTGATGGTGGCTGCCAAAATTCTAGTTTTTTTTTCTGATTTCAAATTCCTTGTAAGCATACAGTGGTAAACAGGTTTGGTTCTAATCCCTGTGAACATAATGCCTCAGAGTTCTGTGTTCTTGAACACTGCTAACAGAAATGTAAGCCGTGTAATTTTATATTTTCTAGTAGGCACATTTAAAAAATAAAAAGATATAGATGAAATTTATTTTCATTATACATTTCTGTTTAATACAGGATATCCTGTTATTTCAACAGCTAATCACTATTAAAAGTTCTTGAGGGGGGTTCCCTGGTGTAGTGGCTAGGCCTCAGCGCTCTCAATGCTGCAGCCTGGGATCAATTCCCAGCCAGGGAACTGCCCCCTCCCACCCCCCCCAAAAAAAAAAACAAAAACAAAAAAGTTATTTAGGAGGTATTTTACATTTTGAGGTTTTTTGTACTTAGCTGTCAAAAGCAGTCTGTATTTTACACATATAGTACATCTCCATTTAGACTAACCACAGTTCAAGGTCTCAGTAGCCACACTGGGTTAGTGGCTACTTGTATTAGTGCAGTTTTAGAACTAGCTCTTAAAACACTATGATGTATCCATTAAAACTTAAGGAAGATGGGCTTCTGAAAGAATATTTGAGGGGAAAACATGAGAACCTTATTTTTTCAAACAGAAAAAGGGGGATAGGAAGTAGCTCATTTGGACTAGTTTATTTTACACGGACAAGCTGTATTATCACTCCACTCCAAAAACACCTTTCATTGATCGCTTCTTGTGATCTCAATGTAGTGGGTATCATTTTTTCCAGTGACACTGATGAAGTTACCCCGACACATTCTGACTGCCCTTGATCTCCAAAATGCCTTTTTCCTTCATGGAAGCCAATGTGATGATTCTGATGACTTACATCCCCCGCCCCCGCGCCCCCTCCCCCATCTGATTTAACTTTGAGAAGCCAGTTTTAAAGGATTAAAAAGAAGCCCCTTTAATTCTTCATTGAGTTACCTACACACAAGAGAATATTCTTTGTAACTTTTGGATTTAATTTTCATTCTTAAAAACTAGTAACATTTTCACATTCAGGGAGCACTATAGATTTGTTTTGGGATGTGGCAAAGAACATAAAGTCTAGAACTTGCCCCCACCACCCAAAAAAAGATTGGCTTTTATAACCAGAGACTTTTAGAACTAATGGCTTTCAGTTCTGCATCCCAACTTCCCCAAAGACAAAGTATTGGTTGACTTGGTTGCCTGTTGACACGGGCAATTCCTTGCTCAGCTACTCTGATTTAAATAGGTAGACTCTTAGTTTAGGTCAAGTCCCTTCCATTGCCAATATCATACAGGCTAACTGACAGTCCTTCAAGAGGTTGAGAATATTTGTGAAATATTAGACTCTAAAGATGCCTGAGTTTTTGCCTTTGCGTGCAAATGTGATTGCTATATTCTAAGCACTGACTCCTGAACGTTTTGTTTCTGTTAAGCAAAATGATGCAGGTGAAAGGGAAAAGTTTTTCCTCCAGGTCTAGTGATATTCTTGCCTTCTAAGAGGAGTCCATCACATCTTGCCTTGATTTCTAAGATTGCGTTCTTGGTTGGAAAGCTTAGCAGGGCAATAGCTTCCAGATGTCCTTTGTAACTGCTGTTTGGTACATAAGGAATTTTTTATATTTTATCATTTTTTCTGGTTGAGCACTTAATGCTTTTTAATCTGCTGCATTTGAGAATGTAGTTTAGAAACTCTCCTTTAAAGCCATGTAAAAAAGAATAATCACCAGAAAAAAGAATGTGCATTATTTTGCATTTAACTTACTCTCTTGTGGTACATATAAACAAAATACTAGAAGTATATCGCCTTTTTGTAATTATACTCTGTGACCTATATAAGATGATTTGCCACGAAATGTCAGTGATGTCCTATTTTCCCAATAAGTTTATTTTTTCTTCTAATACCAAAGGAATCCAGCCAACTTTTTTCTATTATCAGATAATCTGACAAAATAATGTGCTTTATACCACCTCCTGTTTTCAGTCCTTAAGACAGTAGTTGTCTTACATTTTCTACTGAGCCCAGGGGCAACTGTCAAAGACCCAAAAAGCATTTTTTTTCTTCCTTTAAAGTATTTTAGTAGTCTATTAAAAATTGTGGCATGAAAAATCATCCCAGCTTTGCAACCATATCTAAATTCTGAGTAATCTCCACTTCCAAAAGTTCACATCTGATTTTTGCATTTATCTTGGGCAGTCAGTGGGTGCAGGAACATAATTCCGTACTGTATTAGAAACAGCACCAGTCACTGGTCTAACTTCTTTGAATGTTATTTTCTTTATTTGTAAAATGAGGAAATTTGTTACAATGGGATCATCAGTTATCATCAGGATCCTGAGAATGACAGTTTTTCTGCCTCATTCATGGCAGCATTTGGAATGACTAAAACAGTTTGTTCGGACATTGGCATCATGTTTTGGAATTCATTTTATTGTATATATTGATAGGTACCAGATTTTTTAATTCTCACCAAACCATAATGTCACGTACTGCCTGTATTGGCCAAGTAAATACACCTTAAGTAATCTGATGGGTTTTATATATATCTATATCTATACACATATATATTAAAGTATGTGTACTTTAATCTGTAAAGGTAGCTGGAATTTTTATTGTATTAACCTCAAAATTACATGGATGTTACTATAACTTCCATCGTATGAAAAGAAACATCCCACTAAATCCATAGATGTTTGAATATTAGCTATATTGGGAATTTTTTAGTAGCCCTTTCCTTCAAACTGTTTTCTTCTTTCTTAACATTGTAAGTGAGGGCAGGTGTGGTATAAACACCTCCTGAAATTATTTATTGCTTTTGTCAAACACAATTTGTAGCACATTTAAAAGACAATTGTAATTACCTGCAAGTGAACTGAAGTATTAGGAATTATAGTCATTTACTTCAAATACAATGAAGACCTAAAATACTTTTATCCTTAGGATTGTCTGAGAATAATCAGACTGCACATGTCTGACGTTCCCAGCATACTGTTGAAAATAAATGTAGCAGTGAATTGATACTTGGACTTTTGGTACCACAGCTAGTGCTCAGTGATGTGTAAGGGAAAATCATTTTTCCCCCCTTGAGAAAAAAAATCAAAATCTTTACATTTCTGGTTCTTTTTGTAGTCAAAGGTTATTTTTCTTTTAGATTTGCAGTCCTTTTGCCATAACTGCCACTACTTTTGTGTTTAAAAGAACTAATGAGGAAAGTATTTTTCAAAGGAGTGAATGAAGTTAAAATTCAAGATTTTGACTTGTATAAATAGGCAATTAAATTTCAATTCTGAGGTAGTGCTATGTGTTTTTTTTTTTGGTTGCTAGTTCTTACCATCTTTGATACACTGCAGTGCTTAACAATTCCAGTAACTCTCAAAGGAGACAGATCTGCTTTTACATAATTTGTAAAGTATACACGAATAATACATATAGTGTGAGATTTTAGCCTTACATCATCTCTCTGAATCTTATGGGTATTATACTTGGCATAGTTGGAGTTGTCGTAGATAATAAACCATTTTGAAATTTGCCACTTTTTTTTTGAGGTACTCTTTTTACTTTACATTTAGAAACAAGATACCTTTATATACCTGGCCTCAATATCCCACTCCCCTTTCACAAATATAATTAATGGAAATTAGATGTAAGTCATGTTAAGATGGTTTTATCATTTTTTAATACACTGTATACTTTCACTTTTGATTTGAACTACAGTGAAACTTAACTTTTTAACTGAAGTTGAATGGCATTTGTCTTAATTCTGCCCAGTTATTGACCAAATCATTGTATGTGTTAATTTTACTTATACAAGCCATTTCAGTTTAAGTTGCCTTATTCTCTGTATTGCATTCTACTTACTAAGTCTGAGCTTTGTCATATTGTAATTCTAACACTGAATCTGTGATGTAAAAAATGTATGATCTGCTACAAATTTTATTCATAATAAACTAAGTTATAGCCTATTATAACCTATAAAACATTTCTTATAAATTGTCTAATTTATTTTTTCATTTATGTACAGTTTCTTATGTAAATTTTAAAAATATCTGTTGTGGCCTGTTATGTAAACAGTACTGTGCTCTTTTCCGTAATGCTTATTTGCATGACAGAAACTTGGGGTTTGCTGGTTTGTATGTAAATAGTCAGGCTGTTAGGCCACCTTCAGCACTCGCTGCCTTTTCTGTAGGTTAACTTTCTAGTTTTGTTCATATTCTAAATAAATGTTAAAAATTATGTTTTATTTCCTACTTTCTAAATAAATTCTCTAAGTTGTTTACTATGTGTTTCTTCATTATTTCTTTATTTTAGAGATTGTCCTCCCACGTGCCCACTCTGATTAAATGTAAGGTTTAACTGACATTTGCAGTAGTGGAATGTGAACGCTGAGAGCAGGGACTTTGTACAGTCTTGCTCGCCTGTCTCCCCAGTACCTGACACACAGGAGGCATTCAATAAATACTTGTTGAGTGAATTAATTGTAGAGAAAGTGTTACCTATCCGGTCTGTCTATATAAGAGTGACGTAAATACAGTTTCTGTCACCTTCCTCTCCACAACATCGGAAAACAAAAATGTTAGTTCTTCAAAGACACAAACCTTGACATTTAAGATTTGCATTTAGCAACACGTGAAAAGCTCTGCTTTTCCTTGAAATGAGGTCACGCTAGCCCACACCAGAAGTGAGCGCGGACAGCACATCATCCCGGGTGTGCCCCACAGAGATGCCGGAACCCCTGGGGCACTCTGGTATCAGTTTGGGAAGGGCGATTTCACATGTCCCCTTTAACCAAAACTTCATTTATTTTTAATAGGCAGTGCTGTTAGATTTGCTTTGAAAGAAAAGATTTGATCTTTCTTAATGAGAGGAATTAAGCTGGAAAATTGACTTTTGTGTTTTCAAATCATATGACTGTCTAGACTGTATGCATATAGGAACGATTTAAAATGTGAAGACCATCATGTGAAGTAGATATCCTTTCTGTTTAGAAAAAAATTAGCAAGCAGGAACTAGGATGAAAAAGTGAACCAGTGACTACGGGAGCCAGTGGTGTGGCAGCACCAGACTGCGGTGTGCTTGGCTCCCCCACTACAGAAGTCAAGTCCTGAAGTACCTGAGAGCTTCACTCAAAACGAACTTACTCTAGGAGGGAAAAGGGGTTTGTACTGGATTCTGTATACACAGAGCTACGTCAATTTTGAAAGCCAGATGTCTCTTCTATTTACAGGTTCCTCCACTGAGTGTGCCATATAGTGAGCAAACATTGTTAATGTTTCAGCATCTAAAGATCTAGTGGCCACTTCCATGCAAAAACATTTATAAATTCCTACTTTAAGATATTTCTATGCTTCTCTGGGCTCTGACAGTGATTTAAGTTTTGTTTTTCCCTAAAATAAACTTGGAAAACCTGATTCATCTCTGGGTTCTTAGCTCCTCCTTTACATAAAAATTGATACTTTTTAATGTTGCTTTTCTCCAAGGTTAGCATACACCCCAGAAGTGCAGGTGACTGGACTGCTGGGTAAGTGAGTATTTCCAGCCAGGGCTTTAAACAGAGACTTTACCGTTTCCGGAAATAGCAACAGAAGATTACCAAAGCCATGATGTCACAACTCTTCACCTTGTCTATTTTAAATGTGTACAGTTTGCTGTGCCTCGATTACACCTAAATAAAACTTTTTTTTTTAAGATACAAAATAACCACTCACTTGTGTCAACACTGACACTTCCCTCTCTTGATCCTGATTTTGAAATTTATGATTGAACCAATTCTGGTCAAGTAAGGAAAACTAAATTACTGATGTTCTGTTTTTTTCTTGGGTACCTTTTCATAATGCTAGTTTAGTCTGAATCTTCCAAATGCTGTGAAGAAAGGAAGGCTATCTTGAATCGTAAAGAGACTCTTATCTCAATAAACTTGGAAAAATGAAAGATTCTTAGCTTAAGAGCAAACTTCACACTGGAGGTGCCCTAGGATCTTTCACACACAAACCAGGGACCAGTCAAGTTTGGGAAAAGAGTTAGAAGGGATCTCATAGGCTGCTGATTCACACTCAGGATTTTACAGGGAGGAAGTAAGTTCAGAGGAGTCAAGAGGATTGTCCAAGGTCACACAGCAGGCAGGTTATCAGCAGGACGAAAGCTCAACCCTAACTCTCCTCACCCATTCCAGTGCTTAAAAACAAAACAGACAACAGAAACCCCCTCCATCTTGGGCAAGGAGCATATGGCACCAGAATTACCTAAATAAATTAAAAATCATTAGGTTATAACATCCAAACAAGAACAATTGATACAGAAAAAGCAGAACAACTACAAATACATGAGAAACATCAGAAAAAAGTGCAAATATCTTCATAAACACCAATAAAAGAGGACTACATTTGTCAATTAAAGGAGACTGGATTTAAAAGGGGAGAAACCTATGTGCTTTTTATGATAAAGTAAAAGGACCCAGACAGTTTGAAATTAAAGGAGTAAAAAAAATTAGGAAAACAGAAGAAATCTTACGTACCTACAGTAAGACAAGCAAAATAATACTGAACACACAAGCCATCATCAGAAATAGGGTCATTGCATAGTCATAAAAAGTTCAATTAACCAAGAAGACAACAACAAAACGTATCTGCAAATGATAAAATAGCCAGGAAATAGTTATTATTGATGAAAACTTTAAGGCATGAAACTGCTGTGACAGTGGAGACCTCAACACCCCTTTCAATTATTGATAGCTCAAGCAAACGAAATAACTCAGCAAAATACGAGTTTGAACACCCCATTTAAGCTTGACCTAGAAATGGATATACATTCAATTCTGCATCCAGCAATAAGAGAACACATTCTTCTCAAGCACACATGGAACCCTTACAAAAGTTGATCCAGTACAAGACCACAGAGTCTCAATAAATTAAAAAAAAAGACGACCGCATTTACTAAGCCCATCACAATTAAGTATCACAACACACAACCACAGGAGAGGCAGTGGAGAGCAGTGGTTAAAAGTAAGTATTCTGAAAATGGAATCATGCTGTACCACCTGAGACTAATGGAATGTACGTGCCTCAGTTTAAGTGTGAATGAGTGACTGTGAGTGAGTGTGTGTGTGTGTGTGTGTTTAAAGCAAGTACCCTCCAGCATGGGTTCAGATCCTGCTCTGACTTACTAGGCCTCTGTTCTCAGGCCAATTTCTTAACTTGCATGTACCTCATCACATGCACAGTCGGGCTAATAACAGGACCTCCTTGTGGTCATCATTAATGCTCAGCAGAGATCAGAATTCCACCCTTCAGACTAACAGCAGGAGTTCACATCCTGGCTGCCTTGTGGCTGAGCAGGCTCCCAGGATTAGTTCTGGCCACGAGTGAGCGGGCCGCGACTCGCTTCTTGGCTGGCGCGCTTAGTTTCCACTTTGCAGCCGTTTGGGATTGTCCATTCCCTCCAGCATGACGGGCAGGAGCATTCAAGATGGTGGCCGCTCTGTTAGCCTAGACCCTTAGTGACTAAAGTTAACGAAGACCCACTCCCCCACTCTCCACAAAATAATGAAGGCTCTGTAGTGTGAGGGAGAAAACAAATTCCTCGTTTGGGCACAGATTTGGGGTGTTTGTCACCACAGCATAACGCGACTAACATACCAATCCCAACCGACCTAGACGGGATCAGAAATGGAATGCTGCTGAAAAACAGACACCTCAGTATGTGGCATCAGACCAGGAGCTGACAGCCGACGGCACGGAAACCTCTGTTAAAGGGTGGCAGCGTGGTGATGCGTGCTGCGAAGAAGACACGTTGGTCACCTAATAATTTGAAAAATAGGCAATGTGCCAGAAAACTTAGGACTTTAGGAAAACAAAGGGTTAGCAGCAGGTGGGCTCAGAGGAAAATGAGCCAGTTTGCAAGCAGAAATGAAGACAGAGGCACGAGGAAGCCAGTGACTACAAGTGGACCATGGAATCTTAGCCAGGCAAGGGGGAAACTGAGGACACGAACAGGGGAGCTGAAGGGATGGTGAAAGACGGTGTGTCAAGGGCTTGGGAGTCCTCCTGAGGTTGGACTTGGGGTTCCTGCAGGCAGTGAGGTGGACAGTTAAGTGGGGAGCAAGGAGGGGAGAAGGCTGAAGTCACACGAGGAGGCGACAAAGACAGTGTCCTCCATACAAAGCAGCTCCGGTTTCTCCCTCAGCAATTGCTCCCGTGTGGCGGACACAGAACACGTGTCACCACGGTGGCTGCTGCACACTGCCAGAGTCCTCCAGACAGAGGCTCAGCGGGACACAGCGGGTGGAGACAGGCCTAGAGGACAGCAGACCTGGAGCCACAGCTGACGGGCAGCTTGCACCGCCAGGGAGTGGACGTGGCAAACAGGAGAAATACAAGGAACATCGAAAGGCAAGATTTTGGAAAGAAGCCCATCTGTGTATTTGCTCAAGAGACAGAAAAGCCCACTCCCACCGACCGAAGCAGTGGGGACCCCGCTCAGCGTCTGGATGAGGCGGCGCGCGTGGCGCAACCAGGCACGGGACAGAGCACCAGCGAGCCGTGCTCCCGGCCTGACCGGAGGGGACCACAGGGGCCTCACCAGGCACAGTACAGGGAAGCTGCTCGGCCCACACCAGACTGGGGCAAAGCCTGCGCACGGACGTCTCTGCAGTGGGTGCCAGTCAAGGGCTCAGGGGCCCCGGCGGCCCCGTACCTCCCTACCCATCAGCTCCACGTCTAGGTCCCTGCACCTGAGGCCTCGCACACAGGTCTCCCAGCTCCCCTGCCTCCTCTGGCGGGAGGTGCGGGCGGGGAGGGGGACCTGAAGACGCTTCCCCCTCAGTACTCAGCACTGACCCACGCCTAGCCTTCCCCCGACCCCCGTCCTGCACCACCCACCCCAGGGCCCGTGAGACACCAGAGCCTCCTGTTTGGAGCTCTCTCCGAGCTTGGCTGGCCCCCATGTGGCTCTGGTCACCCTGACCCTTGACGAAAGCGCCCCATTCCTTAGGGGAAACCCAACAGGGAAGTTGGTGTTTTCTCCCCTTTTAGCCTGCTGTTGATTCCATGGCAGGTAGCACAGACGCTCCCCAACTTATGATGGGGGTCCATCCTGAGAAACCCATCATAAATGGAAAATACTGTTAAGTCAAAAATGCATTTAATCCAGCCGACTGAACATCAGAACCCCCTTTCTCAGAACTGCCACACCGGCCGGCCGTACGATAAGCTGTTGGGTACCTCATGCGTGTTGGGGCGCTGTACCGAACGCACGCGGGCCCCGAGGCGGCTGTCGGGGAGTGCCGGTGCGATGGGCACACACACTGCCCAGGCCCAACACAGTGCCCTGCAGAGGACGATGGTGACCCTCCCGATGTTGGGGCTGATTGGCGGCGGGGCTGGAGGGTGCTGCGAGCATCACCAGGGAGCATCACGCCCACGCGGTGCGAACTAGGGAGAAGGCCAAAATGGGAAATTCGCAGCACAGTTTCCACTGAATACCTGTCACGTCGGCGGCACTGTGAAGTCAAAACGTTGTAAGTCATGCCAGGGCCCACCTGTAAGCACCCGACTCCTCCACCTTTGGCTCCCGGCTTTGCACCACGCCCACACCTGGAGGCACAGCACTTCCTCCCCGCTCACCTGAGCTGCGGACCACGGCCGTCCGCACGCGGCGCAAAACCGTGTTTGCAGGCCCAGACTTCTCTCTGGGACCTGGGGCTGTCACAGAGGCCCCAGGTACCAGCAGGTGCCGCAGAAAAAGTTCATCTGTCACTCAAAATACTGTCCCAGGTCTGCCTTTCCCCATCAATGAGAATGGTGTGGGATTTTAAATAGGGGGTGCAGCCCTGCGCGCACATGGGAATCACCTGGGGAACCTTATTAACAAAACACAGCAGCCTGGCCTCCCCCAGAGCAGCTGAGTTTAATTTCACTGAGTTAGAGAAGGGACATAACCCACCCCACAGTGACCAGGTCTCCCACTTTCTGCCTACACCCCTCGGGGGATTCACGGCACTTTCTTTAGCCTCAGTTTCCTCGTCTGTGATATGCGGGTGGTAACACTTGCCTCCCAGGGGGTGCTGGGAGGATTAGAGGTGCCCGAAAGCCCCGGACACATAATAATGAGCACAGTAAACGGTGTCTCCAGCAGAGTGAATCTAGAACTTTCACAAGAGGAGCTTCCTTTCAGCCCGAGGACCTGGAGAGAGTTGGACCTGCCTCCTTAGGGAAGGACGCTGGGGTGTGCGTGGGTGAAAAGCCAAAGGGGCCACTTTTAGATGTGTGTCCTGGGCCCAGTACTGCAGGGGCCTGTGCTCTGGGCTTCCTCTGTCCCCACCCTGCCGCCCAGGACAAGGAGTCCACAGAGAACAAGTGCCAAGCCCCCCAGGAACCCATGTACCTGGTTCTCAGTTAAGCAAGAGGCCCCAGGCCTGGACAACCTTTGCCTGCTTCCATGTCTTCCCCAGGCCAGTCCTGAGAGGGGACCACGCTCCCAGTATGCAACTCGAGTCCCACGCGGTGGCTTTAAGTGTCCGTGGGAAGGGCACTGACGTGCACCTGGGACTTGAGAGCTGTGACTCTACGGACGCGGCTCATGGGCCAGACCGGGGCAGGCCACGCCAGGCCACACAAACGTTAGGGGAAGCCCCAGCGTCTGTGCTTGTTTCACAGCAATTCACTAAGCGGAACATTTACGTTTCAGTGTTTTCTGGTATGTTTGTTCGCATTATTAGTTTTACAACAATACAACTTAAAATCCAATAAGTGCTTCGCGCTCTGCCTGGGACACCGTAAGGCCTGACACACATGAATGTGGAAGAATCCAACAGCACTCACCGCGGCTCAGACGGGCAAGAGCAGGCTGCGTGGCGGCAGGACTGCCGGGGGCGGGAAGCACCATTTTAAGGGCAGTCGTTTTCTTCTGGTTCAAAACGGTCCCTTCTCAACAAAAGTCTGTTCCTTCATGGCCTCTTCCTCCCCTCCTTCCTCTCTTCATCCCAGAATGCGTCTGGGCAGGGGAGGCTGACCCAGGGCGGGCTGGGAGGCCGGACCTGCATGTTCTTCCCGGCAGGCCCCTGCGCAGGCCCTTGGGTGCGGAGGCCATGTCTGCTGGTCTTGGAGCATCAGCCGCCCCGGTCCCCGCCTGCGGACCTGCATGCAGCTGGCCACTCACACACGCTGGGCCCGGCGGAGCCCGGCTCCCACCAGCCTGCGGATTCTCCCAAACGCAGCAGTTAGGTCCCCCCAGAAGCCCTGCTAAGTGTCCTGCTACACCACCGCAACGCAACTCCGGGCCTTTCGGCTCTCAGTTCTCAGCTACCTTGCTATCGCATATTGACAGTAACAGCAACGACGAGAGAGAAGAAGCACCACGCAGACCTCTGTGCAGGCATTTCACGTGGCACGTTGGTTTCCTCAGTCAGTTCTCGCCAGCCAGTAAGATACGCTCGTCAGCGGCAAGGTCCCAACCAGCCCAGTGTTTGGGGTTTGACTGTGTTGAAGCTCTAACTCTGAAAGTGATTGTATTTGGAGAACGGCGCCTTTAAGGAGATAATTAAGGTTCAATGAGATACTAAGGGTGGGGTCCTAATTTGTCCTTATAACTATAGGAGAGACACTAGAAATCTCTCTCCCTGTCCCCTTCCCTCTCCCCTTCTCCCCTTTTCCCCTCTGACTCCCTATCTCCCTCCCTCCCTCTCTCTCCCTCCCCCCCTCCCCCCCCCCCCCCCCCCCCCCCCCCCCCCCCCCCCCCCCCCCCCCCCCCCCCCCCCCCCCCCCCCCCCCCCCCCCCCCCCCCCTCCCCCCCTGCCCTCCCTCCCTCTCTCTCAATCTCTCTCTCACCCATTCACAGGGAGAAAAGGCCAAGTGATTCCAGCCCCCAGAACTGTGTGAAAATAAATGTCTGTTGTTTAAGCCACCCGACTGTAGTACTTTGTTATGAGCGTGAGCAATCTAAGAGACCTAGAGATCCAATTTAATGCCTTCTGGGAACCCAAACAATCTCGGCTCTCACAGGTCAGGTGCCTGGTGTCACTTCTACCTATTCCCTGGGACTCACTGCCCACTGGAGCTATAGTCCCATACTTTCCCCTGTCCTTATTTATTGTCCAAAACTAAGTCTCAGTTTCCCTTCTATATTTCCTTAGACCTTTTCCCCATAATTCCCTTGGTGCTTACTCTGTCACTCCATTGGCCCAGGAACCCATCTACAACTCAAGAGACATTCTTCAGGAGAAATTCATGCCATTTCTCCACTGATGGTCCATCTTCAAGGTGCTTCAGACACGGACTATGAATTGTCTTTGTGTGTGTATGTGGGCACGCTCATGCCAAGGAAAGAGGCCAAATTTCCCCTGTCCCCCATCCTGGGGACAGACACTCTGTAAGGAAGAACCCACACTTCTCACTGGGGCGGCTGAGCTGATGCTGAGGAAGGCTGGATTCTGTAAGCTTCTGGAAGTAATCTTCCTGTTTCTTGAAAGTCCATCTCCAGTCTCAGGGTTTCAGCCTAGAACAAGTGAATCAGCCTAGTGTTGGAGGGAGGGCTTTTCAAAGCAAAGAAGCCAGCACGGACCTCCATGGAGAGGCCACAGACAGACTCCTATGGTTTTGATGTCTGGCTGTGAGCCTTACTGGGGGATCTTTAGCAAGTCATATCATCTTTCTGAACTACAGTTTCCCAGGTGTTAAATAGGAATAATAATCCTTGTTTTGCATAGCTGTAATGAAGGTTTCACTCTTTATGGAAATGCCTGCTTTGGGTTTTTGTAGACATTTAGACCCCCTTCTTCCTGTGTCAGTCTGGCCAACCAATTGGAACTGCAGGTCTCCCCTGCAAGGCATCTTTTGTTGGGTGTGTTGTGGGGGCCTGGAGGGCAGGAGTAAAGCACTGGATGCCTTTTGAAAAATCTGATTTATCTTCTTTTTTTAGTTCAAATAGTATGTCCTCAGAAAATGCAGGCTAATTGCAATGTCTGCCCAAGCACATCTTTAGGAAGGCAGACCCGCCCTCCAAACGACGCATTAGTGAGCAGCCGTTCCCGGACTACACGCCGATGACCTTGGCAACCGGCAACGGGAACTTTTTGGATGTATGAGTGAATGAGTAAGTTAAAAGCCTTATGGAGGTCCAGTTTGGGAGCATTCCCAGCTCTCCTGGGCTTGCCTACTCTCCCTCTCCCTTTGGGCTTCTTTGGAGAACCAGAATCGAAAGTGTTCAGTCCAGCAGCTCAGAGGCTGCAGGAAATGCCCTTCAGAGACAGAACTGTCCGAGAGTCACTTCTCTGGCTGTTTCTCAGACATGCGGTGACACCACTTGGAGTATGTCATGTCTCACAGTGGGAGCACTCTGCAAGGTGCATTCACATCCCATTTTGAAATTTTAAGGGAAGGGTAGCACAGGAGGTGGGAGGAAGAGCACAATGCAGCCGGACAGTCCACTCTGTGTGGGTTCTGTGTTGAGACTTCGGTCTGTGCAGTGTGGGCCAGGGGGAGGAGAGGGAAGGCCCCACTGGTGTCGAGGAAAGAGCAGTGGATTGGAACCCAGAAGACTGGCATTTAAGTCCCACCCCTGACAGGCTGTGTAAACTTGGACAACCAGTTGGCCTTCAGAAGGCTTGTTGCTTCCCCTGTAAAAGGGAAATGGTACAAAGCCATCTCGGGGCGGAGGGGATGATTATGGACTAGGGGAACGGGAAGTAGGGTACTAACTACATATTGTGGTTAGGCCTGGGGCTTGGGAGTCAGACAGACTGGATCTGTCAGGCTGTACTTACTGTCCATCAATACCCAACGCCCCTCTCCGAATCAGGCTTGCTCATGTGACTTGGTGACCATGCAGGAAGTGGCCCTCAGTTCCAAGGGGAACTTTACACGCTCCTTAGCAACTCCCCAGCTCTCCCCGCCCCGTGAGTGTGAAGAGGGGCCCTGGGGAGTCAGCGCCCTGCCCTGAGTGACCACCACAAGTCCAGCTCCCAAGCTGTTCCTTATCACCGGCGGTTGTAAGGCTTTGGAGACTGGGGGATTGTTACTGCAGCAAAACCCAACCTGGCCCCACTGATAACACCTGGGGACTGTTTCTTTATGCCATTTAATAGAAAAAGAACACCAGCACAGAGCAAACACACACATAATAACGCTGAACACAGCCGGCCCCGGGCGGACCCAGGGACGGCCCGAGCTGGGGGCTACTTGCTGGCGCTCTTGGGGAGGGGCCGGTAGACCCCGACGACCACGGCGTGGTCCCTCTCATAGGGCTCCAGGGTCAGCTGCTCCTGAGGCTTTAAGTTCTCCTGCTGCAGCTTCCTCACCTCCGAGGCGAACACGGCCTCGGCGGAGGCGGTGGAGTCGATGCAGTTGGCCTTAATGGAGATGAGGAAGTGGCCCCCGTTGCGCAGGAAGGTGTGGGCGTTCAGGGCCACGATGCGCGACTGGTCCGGCTGCGCCACGTCGGCGAAGATCACGTCCACCATCCCGATGAGCATGCGGTACTTGAGCGGGTGCCGAGCGTCCTCCAGGACCGGGATGATGTTGGTTCGTTTCTTGGCCACGTTGACGAGGTCGCGGCCGGCGCGGTGGGAGAACTCGACCGCGTAGACCAGGCCGTCGGGGCCGATGATGTCGGACACGTGCGAGACCGTGGTCCCCGAGGCGGCGCCCAGGTACAGCACTTTGGACTTGGGCTTGATGTGGATCTGGTCGACCCCGCCCAGGATGGCCGCGGCCAGCTTGGAGCGGAAGGGGTTCCACGTGCGGTACTCCTGCTTGACGCCGCCCTCGGTCACCGTGACCCGCCGCTCGCCGTACACCGACTGCCCGGGCACCATGTTCCGCGTGACCAGCGCGTCCTCCGCCCCGCGGTATATGAAGACGCCCTCGTGCCGGTGCGGCTCCACCGACACCGCGCTGGCGCCCTTCCTGCGGCGGCTCCTGCTCTTGGTCGCGCCGCCGCGCCGCTGCCCCCCGCCGCCGCCGCCGCCGCCGCCGCGCCCCCGGCCGCCGCCGAAGCCGCGCGCCCGCGCCCCGAAGCCGCCCCTGCCCCCCGGGCCTCCGCCGTCGCCGCCGCCGCCGCGTCCTCCGCTCCAGCCGCCGCCCCAGCGACCCCCCGGGCCCCCGCCGCGTGAGCTCGCCGCTGACTTCATGCCTGGGCGCCCGCCGTTGTCGGGGGTGACCGGTGGCTCCGGGCGGGCGTCCTGGCGCGGGACGAGGGCGGGGGCAGCGGCCGGCCGGCCCGGTGAGCGGCGGCGGGGATGACGGCTCTCCCGCAGCTCCCGCACCCTTGGAACCGCCCTTTAGCGCGGCGACCGGCGTGATTGCATCACACCCGCTTCGGCGACCGTGTAGACCCGGAAGCCCCTCTTCGCAGAGCGCGCGCAGATGCGGCCCGTGCCTGCACCCAGCTCTGCCCCTGCCGCTGCCTCATCTTCTGCTTCCTCAGGGACCCCTAGAACCTCTCCGGGGCCCCAGGGAAGGGGTGCCTTCCCTCCGCGGGAGGTGGGGAGGCAAGCATGGACGTCAGCCCTCGCTGTACCACTCGCTGGCTGTGCGCTCTCAGGAAGCTTACCTGACCCCTGAGGATCTTCTTTGAACTTGAGCAGGTTTCTTGAGCTGTGTCTCATCGTCCCATCTGTAAAACAGAACTTACCTCGGATGTTTGTTTCTAAGCACCACGGCCATGGCACAGGCTAAGTGCTGTATTAGTGTTAGCTTTTTTTTTAAACGTATTTCCTTTGATCAATATTTTTAATTAAAGTAGTTTACATACAAGACGTGACATTTTGTTTTAAATAAATGGACTGCTGTTTGAGCTTCTGCCACTTGAGCGTGGCTCTGGCACTCTATGAATATAAGGTTGGTGAGATGCAAATTGGTATGTATTTAATTGGAAAAACAATTAAACACACCTAAACTTTGACTTAGCTACTTTGAAAATTTTATCCTTAAAGGGGTGAACCCAGCAGTTACCACTGATGTTAGTTAGAACTACTAGAGACCAAGGGTGGTGATGGTGGCAGTGGTGATGGCAACTGTTTTCATGCAAGTGGTGGCAGAGGTGAGATGAAGTAGACTAATCCGGGAGATACTTGCCAATAGAAGATAAAATTCACAGGGCTTTCTGATAGACTGGATATAGGAAGTCAGAAAGAGGAAAATCCCACTCCTGGGATTGTCAGAGTGTAGTGGCTCCCCTGCTGTGGCTGACAGCCTACAAGATGCAGTCCTGGTCGCCTTCTACTCAGCTCTGCTGTCTTCCATCAACCGTGTTGAACCCCAGAACTGTCCTGGGAACAAGGGGCAGCAGGAGACTGCTGACTCCTCAGTGTGAATGGGGACACATAGGATGGAACCCTAAACCTGTAATACACCTCAGCAGGAGCCAAAATCTCATGTTTATTCTTGAATTCTAGTCTATGATTAAAAAATCTGCTCTTTCCATCTGCAGTGTAAAAAAAGGACCACGGGAAGCACCAAGGACAGCAAACAGATGCCAACGCGGAAGCTTGCGCTTTCGGTCAGAACCACGGACAGCGACACCGCCTGCAGCTGGCTTGGGGCCCACCCAAGAGGTGGGGAAGGTGGTGGAAGTGGTGGAAGCAACCAGCTGACCTCCTAGTGGTGGAATGAGGTGCCTGCTGCAGAGAGACAAAAGGTACCTGCACATCAGGGGAAAATGTCAGGCAGGGTCTACTGAATGTGCACGCACCAAAGCTTCCATTCCATCCCAGACCAGGACTCTTCTCAAACTCACCCACAGCAACAGCAGGTCTAGTTTTCCCTGAGAGTAAAAGTGCCTCCTTAACGGGGCCAGAAGTCTGTATGTTGGAATGTGACAAAGGGTCAGTGAGTGCAATGGAGAGTTCCTGAAGTGGATGGTTCATCCACACACACACCAACTCTCCTTAGAGGTTCCTGCTCTCATTACAAATTGAGGAGTGTTCTCCAAAATGATGAGCTTATGCTTGGTTCTGTGGACTGGAGTTCCCCAAAATCAGAACTTGTAATGGTTACTTTTGTGTCAACTTGACTGGGTCACAGGGTGCCCAGATATTTGGTGAAACATATTGTGAGTGGTTCTGTGAGGGTTTTGGGATAACATAATATTTAAATTGGTAGACTGAGTAAAGCAGCTTGCACTCCATAATGTGGGTGAGCCTCATCCCATCAGTTGAAGGCCCAAATGGAACAAAAGGCTGACCCTCCCCGAAGTAAGAGAGAATTCTGCCTAACAGCCTTTGAACAGGCACATTGCCGCTTCCTAATTCTACAGCAGCCTGCATGCCTTTGGACTTGCTACTACATTGGCCCTGCAGATTTTGGACTTGCCAGCCTCCATAATTAAGTGAACCATTTCCTTATAATCACTTCATATAGATGTAGATATATAGATAGGTCAATCTATCTATCCAGTTGGTTCTGTTTCTCTGGAGAAGAGTGACTAATGCAGACCCTGGCACAAGAATTTGGGTCCAGGTTTTTTGGGAGGTCATCTCATGAAACACATGCAGGGTTGGGAAAAATGGACAGGGAAGGCAGAACAGCTAAGAAAGGGTACATTAATGAGCTCAATACCACAGTGCGTGATTAGGGCTCAGTTGCTTTAAGCACCCTGTGAGCAATGGGAGGGGAACTCACAATTGCTGCACTGCAGAATGGGAGGCTGGGGCAACATTGCACCATTCTCCTTGCCCTGTTGTCAGTTGCTTCTGGGGCCCTAAGTTCCCTGCCCTTCGAGGTGCTCCTGTGCATGGCTCAGCAACGGCCCTGACACTGCAGAGTCCTCAGACAGACAGATAGGCACGTGAGGTAAATTTAGAGGTAGGCCCAGGGGATGCAGGTAGGGCATCAACAATGCCTGCCTCACTTGACTCCTGCCTTTCATATGCAAACTGAACTTTGTAACTTGGACCAAGTACACAAGCTCATAAAGCTTATTATGTCAGGAAAGAAAGTTATACTATAAATGTACTAATACAACCTGTAATACAGGTTAATTCAACTTAGCAGTACAAAATGCCCATCAATGAATATTAATACATTTACAGTGGTATGCAGGATCACGGGGTCTGCAGTTTGAATAGCTTATTCCTTCTTTGCTTTTATTCAAAGGACTAAAGCCCCATCCTGCAGAATGATCTCCCCACTCTGCCCCCAGGGTACTGAGGAAGGTGGAACCCAACACCAAGAGATCGACAAACTTTTATCTAAATTACTTTAGATAATTCTTTTCACCACTCCAGGTAGAAGCCTTAGAGCACATGTACTGACATTGTCCTTATCACTTTGTTGTCACTCTCCTTTACCACAATTACAGTATCTCCCAGGCCCATGTTCACAGCCCGTTTCAAATGGACTAATGTGGCCTTTTAGAGCACTTGCTTGCTGTTCATTTCAGAATGAATACATACTCTCAAGGATATCTGGCATTCCTGTGACCCACTGAACAATACTGATTGGGAGTAGTGGCTACTGATTACAAACTCGCTATCTAATGAGCAACATCTTCACAAATTTAGAGTTGCTCTTTGGGAATAAGTGCAAACTAGCCATAGGAGAGGGCCCCTTGCTGTGTGCCTATTTCCCCAGGTTTTGGTGGCCCACCTTCCTCATTAGATTTCCTGCCAGGGCTTAAGGCAGCCTCCACTACACTCTAGCAGTGACAAGTCCTCCAGATATCTTCCCACCCCTGCACCAAGCTGCCCATCAGTTTTACCATATTACTGCTGTCATTTTCAACCATCTGCTAAACCACCTTCCCTCAAGGTATGCAAGCCCAGGGTGGCTTTTTCGGGCCTTTCCTCACTGCCTCACTGCTGATGACAGCAATGCTGTTAGTTTTTGCAACTTGAGGGTGCCTGATACAAACCAAGTTTTCAAATCTCGCTTGCGACCTTACCCAGGGCAGTATTTGATGACTCTCAGAAACACCTCTTCTGTCTCCTGGCTTTGACTCCAACCTGGCATAGCTGTTTGTTACAGCCTATCTGTTGGGATGCTACAGCCTGGGAGCACTAGTCAGTCAGCAAGACTTTCAGCCCAGCTGAACACATTCCTCCTGTTCTGTGCATGACTCCAGAATGCCCCTGAGGCAGGGACTCATGCCAAGTATTGGCATCATAAGAGGACTGAGGTGTCAAAAAAACTGTTGCACTAAAATTTTCATCTCAGGCCACTGATAACACTGAAATCTGTCTCGCTCCCAAAGGTGTTTTAGTAGTGGGTTCCACCTACTCAAGTTGTTTCCTAAAACGATATTGGCATTATGACCCAACCATTTCTCTCTGACAGCCAACAAGAACAACTATGGTCACTTTGACCTCTGTTTACGTTACAAATGACTTATTCTGTAAGATATACCCTATAGTGATAGTGATGTTCATAAGTGTATCTGTGACTGGGTCTCAGCAATTACCGTGGAGTACCTTAGTTCCTACCCATAGACTTCAAAAATATATGGGAGTCTTTGCTCTATTTCTCTCATACACCATTCCAGAAATTTGCCTGAGTGACTGCCATGATTAAGGTAAAACTAGCTGTAAGGCTGTGACACTCCACCCCATCTCATTTGTACTTAAACATTCATGATCGAAGGAGCTTTCCCAACCTGTCACTTCCAAAGGTGACTCAAGGGATTTGCATCTCCACCCCAGGGACAGCCACAGCTGCATGTCATCAATATGGGCTGGGCTACGATGCAGTCACATACTATAATCCCCAAGTCTGAGTGGATCAATATAACCATGTTTATTTCTTGCTTACATTTTATGTCCAGTGAAGGTCCATGAGGCTTACTCCACACAGTTACTGAAGGCTCAGGTACTAACATCTTGTGGCGGTAACATGAGAAATGAGAAGGCTTCTGGTGTTACCACTGGAGAAGAGAACACATGGGAGAACCCACATTCTTTTTTCTATGCTTTGGCCTAGGGTTTGACACAGTCAATTCTACTCACAAATCATTGGCCAGAACTAGCCACATGCCCTACCTGAAAGGTAATTGGGAAATGTGCATAGACAATTCATCAACAGCAAATGTTTTTGCCATGGATATCTACTGCATGTCAGGACCAGTGTACCCAACATAAACATCACAGAAAAAATTTACTGTTCAATGTGTATATATTTAAAATCCAGAATCATCATCTACTCCCAGGTATATCTAACACAGCATTGCTAAATGAAGTAGAAAAAGAGAACTGTCTCTCTTTTCTAGTCTCTGGGCCTTGGAGAGTAGCTCAATTCCCTAAGTGGGATCCCAAAACATCTGGCCAATTACCTTGCTGGTGTCATACTTCATCTCTGGCAGTCCAAGATCAGGCCGCCAGTATGGTCCGTTTCTGGTGAGACCTCTCTCTCGCTGGCCCGGGGCTGAATGCCTCCTGTGTCTTCATCTAGTGGGGAGAGTGAGCTGTCTGGTATACCCTCTTATAAGGACACTAATCTGTAAGTGCCACACTCTAAGATCTCATTTAACCTGAATTACTTCCTTACTCCAAATATAGACACTGAGAGTTAGGGCTTCAACATAAGAATTTTGAGGAAACACAATTAGGACCATGGTAATGAGCTACCTTTCCAAAGGTCTCATTTCTAGAAGAAACCTTAGAAATTGTCGGTAATTCCTCTTCTTTACAGAATAAGAAATTGAGATTCAGGAAGCAGCTGTTTTGTCCATACCAGAAATCTTTCAACTATCTACAAATTTCTACAAATGATCTAAAACCCCCATAAAAACAAAGTGAGTCTAATTGGGCTCTCCTTCGTCTGTTACATTTTATCTTTTGCAAGCACTGTCTATATTTATGTCAGGAAAATGTTGGCCAATATGAAAATGCAAAGCAAGCCACACACAAAATAAAGCAATTTTTTAAAAAATTTCAACTGACCCCATGTAGTTTCATTAACCTCAATGAAATTTCTATGACCCAACTGTGTATTCTCTCACCATTTTCTAGGACAGTTAATGCTAGCCATTTGGGTTGACATTGGCCAAGAAGGAATGTCCAAGACTGATAGCAAAAATGAACATAAAACTACTTTGTTGATGCAAATTAGCTTTGAGTAACCTCTCCCTGGTACTATTCATGACTTATTAATTGCTTATATCCTCCCTAAGAACTGTTCAATAAAACAAAAACAAAAACAAGAAACAAGGCTGCCAAATGACTCATTTATCCCAATACGCTTGAACTTGTCTATGACCCCATTTGTACCACTAGTTCGCTCCGCTTTCTATGAATGAGTCAATAGGGAACCCCAAATACAGGCACAAAAATTCAAACAACGTATTCGGACTTCTGTTGGGAGCCAGGCAGGCTGGCTTTAGGGAAGCAAAACTTGTTTTACTTCTGCAGTCTGGAGGGTGTGTACTGCTCACTGAGGAATGTGCCTGATATGGCCAGTTCCTTGGGAAACTCTAAAGAAAGAAGACTATCTGGGTACTTGGAAGAAATGCCTTGGGAAACTGACTCCCTCTCATTTACTCTGACCTTCAAGTTAGCTGGCAGAGAGTCAGGGGTGGTTTATGATTTGTCCTTGAGTAAGATAATGCATATTTGTTTCTGCTGTACTGCACTATGCTGTGGGGATATATTGGGGAGAAAAAATAAACTCGGGGCTGGTTGCTAAGAATGCTTCCAGTCCTCCCGGACCCTCTTTGTCTCTTTCTCTGTTTCCTTAAACCTCGCCCCCCACTTCAGGTACTGTTCACTGGAACGCTGAGGCAGGACCCCGGCAGAGACTTCAGGTGCCCTCACAGCTCCTCTTTGACACCAGGGACCTCTACATAACCTGTTTGTGGCCGCTAGGAAATTTTTGTTTTGTCAGTGGGGTCAAATTCATAGTCTGACAAAACTTTTTATAAAATAATTCCATGACTCCTTGTTCACCCTAAGCAGCTCTGACTGTACTTCACTTCATTTATAACTTCATTTGGCATCTCTCTTTAGGAATTTCTAGGAGATGGGGAAAATCAGAGGCTTCGAGCAAGGAATAATTAGAATAAAGCTGACCCCTTCTGTACCACTGATGATTCCAGCTGCCATGGAAGTTCTCCCAGATGTCAGATGATTGAAGTGATTTCAATACAAGTAAGAACTGTTGTTTTCCCTGGCTTTACAGAGCTATAACTGACATAACATGGTATAAATTTAAGGTGTACATGAGGATTTGATCTATGTATATATTATGAAATGCTCACCACTAAAGGGTTACTACATCCATCTTGAGTCTGGAATTCAGGTTCTCCCCCTTTTCCAGGAATTGTTATTGTTGCTTACAGTTGTTTAATGACTTTTCTGAACTAATTCTGTAGTTTATTTGTTGTGTGTAGCCACTCAAGTCTCTATTGAGTGACTGGTTAGCTGGTGATCGGACAGAAATTTCCTTAAAAGCCTGGAATTCCAAATTATCTCCCAGTCTTGCACATGTGCTCTGTGCATGCTGGTGCAACCTGCAACACTCAGCCAGCCAGTTCACACCTCTGCCTTAGTATTTACTATCTGCATGCAGAAAACCTTCAGATCAGCTAGAGACAGGAGCTTATTAGGGCCTTTTCAGGTCTTTCCTGGCATTTGAACAGCTCTGGGCATGGGCATGGATTCCTAGATACTCAGGAATATGTTAGAACTTTTTTCAAGTCTTATTTCCCAAAGCATTTCATTCCCCAGCCTTTCTTCCCAAGCTCTTTGGTCAGTCTACTGTTTTCCCCAACTGTGAGCCATTCACCCCAGACAGCAGCAACTCATACACTTGCCTGTAAATGTTTTTGACAAATGCCCTCCAGGTAACCATTTCTGTACTGGAAGACTTAAGAGTTAGGTGAGACATAGGCAAACCCTTTGAGCTGTTTGTCCAGGGAGCCACCAGGCAGTTCAAAAGAAACAAACACATTTCTTTGTAAATGAGTTTCACCGTACTCACTGCAGTACTGGCACACGCAGAGAGAATGTGGCTGTTATCCTCTAAGACACTGTCGAGCTAAGGAGAGGGAGATGAGACCAGATAAGTTAAAATACCACTCTCACCAACATTCAACTGTTTCTTCTTGATTATGTTGCCCTAGTTATTGCAAACTTTCTGTTTCCAGAATTCTGAAAAATCTGACTATGACAGTTTTTACCAGATTTTATTCCTGTTTTGGAGGGGCAGACTTTTGAAGTTCCTTACTGCACCATTTTTGCGGCAGTTTAGATGCAAAAGATTTAAAGAACTACACAGAATAACGTATTCAAAAAACTGCAGACACCACATATTTTCAAGTGCACATGAAGCAGCTGCTGGGCTGTAAAGCAAGTTTCAACAATCTCACGGAATTGAAGTAATGCATTTTGAAACAGGAATGTCTGTATTTTCCAACAATAGTGGAATTCAAATAGAAGTCGGTGACCAAGACAATTAGAATATGGCAGCCAGCCAGTCACTATAGTGCATGTAGCAACTGTTAAGATGCCAGGGGTGTAAGGCAGGACAGGAGAAACCATCTAGTCTACTCCTCCCCTTTATAAGGAGGCTAAGGACCAAAGGTCACACAGGAGCTGACAGCTGTGTCCCGTCTGTATCCCAGGACTCTCATCCCAGTGCTCTCTGACACAGGCTGCCTCAAGCCTGCCCGCACCCACAGAGGTCTGGCCTGCTACTGCTCACTCTCCCCCAATCCCACTCCCTCACTGAGAATGCCAGCTTTGTTTTCTGACAGTCTAACCTTCCCCAAAGGCCAGCACAATAAAAACTGGCTAATCAGAGGTTTACTACCTCCCAGGAGAGTTTCTGGTATTATGTTACCTCATGATATTTACAGTGCCATAATTTCTAGCAAGATGCTTTGAAGATGAAATGCTCAGACACAGTGGTCTCAGGAAACTGAGAGACCAATTTGTCAGTGGATGAACTAATCATGACCTTCAGTTAATTTAACATACTCCTATGGAGTTTCATTATTTCCTTCTGTATGTCACTGAATGCTGTTTTTTACCTGTAGTATTTCCTGGATTTTCTGACCCAGGGGCCCAATAGTGTATAGGTAGGCTGTCTCATTGCAGTTAGCAGGCTAGAAAATAACTGCTTAGCCTCCCATGTTGTTGAAAGGGGCAGTGATCTGACGTGGTCACATCAAACTTTTATATACTGGTTTGTCTGTACCTGATCGCCACTGCTGTAAGTCATTACCGTCCTCTCTAAGGTTGGAGACCCTTGGAAACAGCACGAAGCAATACTGTTCTTGTTTGTAGGCACTTGTTTCTCCAGGTACGCGTTAGCTTCTTTACGTGAACTCATTTCAGCTCTGTGTTGGCAGATTACATTAACTGCTGACCCAACCATCACTATTAGACCCCCTTCTGCTGACCCCCTAGTAATCACCAAAACTCTCCGCTGTTCTGCTGCAGAACTCCAATCTCATGGAGCGAAATAATACACCAAGCTCAGGGGCTAAACCGCGACCTATCTAAGCCAATCACGGCGACTTCGTCCTCAAGGTCTTCCAGTCTCCCTTACAACTAGGGCTGCACGATGGCCAATGAGACGGTAAGAATTAATCTGGAACTTCAGGAAAAGTTTCCAGTCTCTTAAATTTTCACCCCCCTTCCCCTGAACCCAGGCCAGTGTCATCTTCTGCTAAAATAGAAAGAGCATAAATTTGAGTTAGATACATGTACATGGATATGAATCTTCACTTTGTTTCTGAGCATTCCAGGGCAAGTTACCTATTTCTGTGGAACAAGTTCTGTCACTTGTTAAACAGCAATTAATTATCTACAACAGAACAATGGGACAATGAAAGTGTGCAAAGTTCATGGGGCCTATACTAGGGTTCAAACAAGTGGGATGCCTTATCTAACGAAAATTAATGACAACACACCCCTGAGGAGGCAGTGACACTCTCACTGTGGTACACAGAACCGATGTTACTGCATGCCCCCGACTAAGTCACACAGAAATGAGCACATTTGTGTAAATAATTTTCTTTTCTTTTTCAGGAGCCTAGCTATTAAGAGGGAAAAAAACCACATGCTGTGTAGATGACTGACAAATTTCTTTTACTTGTTTTTATATTCATGGTTATAAAAACGCCAACAGTGCTAATGGCCACTTTGGTAAAAAACACACAGTGTTCACACTTAAGAAGGATTACATCCTTTGGACAGGCTTTATCCCCAGGATGTCAAAGCCTTTGGCCATGACAGCAGCGACTGCTTCACACAGCAGCATGCGCCACATGTTCACCTTCAGCACTTGCCCTGAGAAGACAGAAAAAATAAGACAGCAGTTGATTTGTTTGCCTTTTTGAAAATCACTATGAAAGACTCTCTGTTACTTCTGGATTTTACTGAGAAGTGAACAGCCCAACTCAGATGTTTTAGGCTTAAACTAGAATCACCTTTACTTGCTTAAACTAGACAGACAATCCAAGAAGTACAGGTGTGCCTGTTCACAAAGTCTACTTTTATTTGATAATAAGGACAAGAAACACAGGGTTTATCATGATGAGAATTGTAATTTTACCTTTTTAAAATTTAGAGTTCTTTCCTAGGCCCCATGGTCTGAAGTAAGTCTAAACTGTAATACCAATGACATGTTTTTCCTAACAAAATTTTGTTTCACAGGCATGACCCTCTGAAATATGCCTAACTTGCCCCGTGACACATTAATTCAGTCTACTTCATTAACTATGTAACATGACAAAGCAGAAAGCCTATGGTAAGAAAATATACCATTTTTTCACAAGGGCCATTTCCATTATCAAGAACCCCCCAAAACTCATTCTGGGACCTTCAGTCACACTGCTTTGTTGGAAATGTCCTTTTCCTAATGAATGGTCTTGCAATTATTTTCTTTGGGGTCTATAGTTTCATGCCATGTGCCTGTGTGTGGGAGAACTAGCCTGTTTGGGAATGGGATAAATTCCATTTATGCTTTCATCAGAACTAGTTCAATTTTGTTTGTTATATATGATATGGGTGACTGTGTCACCATTTGTGAAAAAAGCGGGGACAATTTCCACAGATAAAACAAGTTGAAAACCACCCAATTTAAACCAATGCCTTCCAGGTGCCTACCCCTGACATGACCATTGGTTGATACACTCACCCGTTTGTCGATCTTTTTCCACACAATAGCAGCTATCATAGAATTCAGTGAATGTAGTTGCCAGCTCATAGATATAATCACAGAGTGTGTGGAGAAATAAGTCATCTAGAATCTTCTGCAGAATCTCAGGGAACCGTAAAATACACCGGCCCAGCTTCCATTCTTTCTCATGGTCCAAGATGATCTTGGTCTCTCGAGCAGCTTTCTGGAGCATCTCTTCATCAATACTGGCCAGACGTGCAATAGACCTGACAAATCAGGCAAGAGACATCATTCCCCTTTCCTAGACACAGTCTTCTTCACTCAAAACCAGATAATATGAGGTAACTGATAGAAATCAGAAATTATCATTATTTGATTTCAAAAAAAAAAAAAAAAACAACCCCCAAAACAAAACCATGTTATACCCACAATTACCTGATTCTGGTGAAGGCATACAACAAGTAAGCAGCCGTGTTTCCTCTGTCGTCCAGCATTTTGTCAAAAGAGAAGATGTAGTCATTCATCCGGTTATGGGAAAGATCAGCGTATTTGATGCAGCCATAAGCAACGGATGTCTGAGCAGCCTTCAATTCCTCTGTGGTTAAGACCTTTTGGAAAAGCAAACAAAAGATAGACCTCATGTCCACTACTCCAATGGCTCATCAGTAGCCTTGATGGTAAGTCTTACTGCTGTGAGCACTTTGCAAATGCTCCTGGAGAAAGGAGCTCAGCAGATGTAGACTCTAACATAGGCTGGAGACTCACATCACCACAGCCTGCAAAGAGCTCCATTAGTGGTTCAAAGCAGTGACAGGTGAACTGCCAATAAAAGGCAGAGATCCTATGCCTAGCAAAGGAGAAAAAGGGCCATGGCCTTGCATAAAAGCCAAGAACTGTGTTTTCAAAATAAATGCTCAGCAATTCACCAAACAAACTTTCTGTGCAATAAAATGTGAGTAATATAAGCCTGTTCTAAGTGGACTGACTTGTTATAATCCTTCCCAGTTCTCTCAAGAAAGCAAAATCCAACAAAATCACAGTACAGAGCATGGTACAGAATATGCAAAATAAGGCCTTGGACTACCTTGTCTCTTTCTTTTTCCTTCAGTTTGTCCATGGATCGTTTTAGTCCTTCTTCCAAAAGGTCTATGAGGCGCACTGTTTCACCCGAACGTGTTTTAAACTTCTTCCTAGAAAAATTCAATGGAAATGTTAATTAAATAGACTTTGAAATATGCATCTGAGTTAGAAGTCTTTGAAAATGAAGGTCTGACCCCACTCTATTCAAGCTGGCAACGAGGGAGGTGCCAAAAGGTAAACAGGGGTACTTTCAAGTGTTTTGCATCTGTAGCCCTCAACTCAAAGCATTCTGTGTGTTAGGCTCCTAATAGCATTCTCTATGTTTACTTTTAATACATTCCCTAAAAGGGAAAGAAAGAAGACATTTGTTACTTTATTCATTTTTCTGAACACAAAGTTTGGCCTAATTGTTTTACCTTAGAAAATTACTAATAAGAAATACTTTTGTTTCTAGACTCGTTTGGGAAGTAGGCAATTTAACTGTATTCTCAGTTCCATTTCTGTACATAGTAATTCCATCTCTTCAGTGGTAATCAACCTTGCACGTTTTAAAAACAGCTAGATATCTTCACACACACACACACACACACACACACACACACACACACAACCAGGATAGGATGCCAGGCCCCATGCATGCTAAGATCAGAATTTCTGTGAATGGGGCAGAAGCAATGATAAGCACTGTCCTGAGCAACTGCACTACAAAAGCAGTTTATGAAAACTGGCTTTTACCTATTAAACAGACGTTTGCAAAACACCAAGTACACCTTTTCTTTTACGTTAAAAATCCTTCAAACACAACAATGGTACAAATGAAGTATGCTTTTCTATCTAACACAAAGCCTACCAAAACAATTGTGATACTTCCTATTAAAGTTTTATTTTCAGAGTTACCTTAAAGAGGATCTTCTTGCCCTTTATCACAGAATTAAAACTCCCTTATCATCCCCCAAATATATAAATACCTCAAGGCTTTCCTCATACCATCCCTTCCTTGAGTGTCCAAAAGCTTTCAAATCTTCTGATTAAATGATATGCATCATAAAGCCCAGGAAAGTGCTTAGAAAGCCTTCCTAACATCTCTACTAGTCTTCTTTGTTACTCCTACCTGTGCCTGCCTTGAAGTTTTGTGTTTCTGTGTTTACAAAATCCTCTGACCAGTGGAGGGATGCATATCTGAATACCAAAAGAGCTCAAAAAAAAAAAAAAAAAAAAAAAAAAAAAAAAAAAAAAAAAAAAAAAAAAAAAAAAAAAAAAAAAAAAAAAAAAAAAAAAAAAAAAAAAAAAAAAAAAAGCCTATATATACCACCTAGTAAGTCAGGACCTCGCCTGGTGGGCCTTGCACAGCTCCACTGAGAAGCGCCCTGCTCTAGCTGACAGGCTCAGGGAGGAGGCCACGTTCTATACGCCTTCATGTGCACCTAGCCACTGCCACACACAGCAGGTGCACAGGAAACAGGTGTCCAAGAGATAACAAGAAGGTGATTAAATACAGGATAAATTATGTAAACAGCCTTAAAACAGAAAATGCTCACCAAAAAACAGGTGGCAGAATCTGTGAGCATTTTAACATAAGTATTTAAGATATGGTAGGCTGTCACTGGTTAACTACCATTGAAATTATTCTTCATTTTTAATGGCCCAGGATGCCAAAATTACATGATGCTGACAGCAGAAATACAAAACAAAGAATCAAGAAAAAAAATCCCAGAGCCATCACAAATTAAATACCAAGATATGAATATTGGTGACAAGTATCAGAAATAAAAGCAAATTTGATAATTTCACCCAACTGTAGGAATCACATAAATGTTAGTCCAAAATCCCAAGTTAAGAAACTAAGATGTTATAAACACTATTCAACTCTCTGGTTAGTTTTTAACCACCTCCGTAAGACACTGTAATGAATAAGGTGTCTTGTTGATTCCAAAATTGTAGCTTCACAGAAGATTCATGTATTAGGCTTAAAAATGTTTGCTGTTGACACCAGCAGTGTCTTTGATCTCTATATAATCTGTACCTAAAATAATACCCTGACACACCTAGCCTAACTTTTAATATACTTAATTAGCGCTTTTGCACATTTGACTGGTCAAGCATCTTGAGCTACTTTATGTGGTTTGTAGAAGCTTTACCCTCTCTGCTGGTAGTATTTGGTCTATTATCTAATCTAAAATGCTAGATCTAAAAGACATTCTGATTAAATAGCTAAGTGATCCCAAAATACTGTTAAAAGTGTGCCTCTGAATGGATGAATACTACATATAAATATTTGCCTGTATTTACCTTTTTATTTCATAAACACTGAGTAGAATGTTGGGAAAAAACTGAAAAATTTTCAGAAAAACTGAAAACACAAACAATGACATGTAGGTATCAATAAACGTCGCATTTCTGAGATGAGCCTAAAAAAGCCCTGACTCTTTTCAATCAGAATCTCAGTAACCATGTATCTGTTGCTCAGATGTTCAATTGAGAATGAAAAAAACCAGACATTTATAAAATGCCTGAAATACATAATTGACTATCTTGTTTGAAAATCTGAGGAGGTACTATGACAGATTTTACCACTTAAGATCGATGGGAACGCAAACTCTCCGTATAATCTGCTAAGTCTACAGTCTGGTTTGCGTTCAGCTTTATAGAAATCTCCCCAACAGGCAACATTCTCAGGTAGCGGGGAGATACAGGTATAAAACAGCTCAGCTGATTCACCATTAGAGCACATGTAGACTTAAATTTTAATTTTAATATTTTATCAAATGACATGCAGCCTTTTCAAAGAAATGTGGGGCTCAGGTATGTCATTACCACTTTTAGATTTTCTAGACTTACTTGTCTTCCCCCAGCACCACCCCAAATCCAGCATGAGTCACTCGAGTTACTTTAGGGTCATACCAACCAATCATCTGAGCAGCAGCAAATATTGTCTGGAAGTGCACAGCCTACAAGAAAACAGAAGCAGGAAGTTACGTGCTAAACTTGCCAATAATAATTTTAAAAAATGACTTAAAGCTCTTGTACTTCAGAATAAAGATTTTAAAATTCAAATCACAACACTTGTAAGGCAAGTGTAATTTTAAATCTCTTTTTTATTTCCTATATCTGAGAATCAGTAAGAATAGGACTATTAAACCTTCTATGTTTAAACATTTTTTAAAGCAACTAAATTTAGGGCAGGTCCACATGAACTAATTTCAATTAAATTTCATGTGTCACAAATACCCTTTCAGATTGGAATGGTGACTGAGGTTCAGAGAAGTAATACTGTTTCCAGTTTATGTAGACACGCTCAACAGCTGGGCAGTGCCCGAGTCTGGCCAAATCCAAACCCTGTTCTTCTATCTCTGTTACAATGCTCTTCTGGATTTTAGTCTTAGTCTTCAAGTGCCAAATGCCACAAACCTCACCACACTGTCTCACCTCCAATCAGACAATGGAAGACCATATAAAATCCACAAACTCACTTGTCCACTGTCTACCACATAGATAATCATATTGGCTTTTTCCTCAAATAGTCTCTGTTTAATTGCAGCCAGGTCGGATGTATCATAGGTATATCCTCCGTCTGATTTTACTATCGTTAATGGTATGGAACATCCCGGGACAAATACAATCTTTCTGCCATCATCCAATTGCACAAATCCTGGAAAAAAACATCTTTATTAATAATGTTAAAAGAACCCTGAAAGACTATAAATGCTTAGACATTACAGGATATTTATTAGTAAGCTCAAGAAATCACAACTTTTTTTTCTCACTGTGATTTACAGTGAGCCTCAGAAAATGGCTACTGTCAAGGTTGTCTGGGCACCCAGGGTTTTGCAGGGAACAGGAGATATATCCTGGCAGTTTCCTGGACCCACACTACACTTGGCTCTACCTCACTGGAGCCCACCTGCTCAGCAGATACAGAAAATGTCAACTGTGCTCTGTTTTCAAGCTGAACTGGAGCCATAGCGTTCCTCTGGGGGAAAGATGCAATTTTCATCATTGCCTCTTACAATGTATTGGAAGAACATGATGATAATAAGAGCTGTATCTGAGGGCTACTGTGTGCCAAATATTAATACCATGCTAAGTCTTCTACTCAACCTTCACAATGACGCTGTGCAGCAAATACTATTATTATTGCTATTTTACAGTTTCAGAAACTGTAAGGTAAAGGCAGTACAAAATGGTGGTTAAAACAAACTCTGAAGATAAACTGCCTAGGTTTGAATCTCACATTTACCACTTATTAGCTATGTGACCTTCAGACATTACTAACTTCTCTTTTCTAACTTCCGTGCCCCTTTTCTCATTGTTAAAAAAAAAAAAAAAATCTTTAAAATTTTATTATCTTAGAAGTATGGTCCCTTGGCCTCATACTGTGAATAATAAAGACCATTTCCCATCCTTGCAGATATCAGATTCGCTGACTTCAGATATAAAGCAGGGAATGTAAAAAATAATCCTCAAGTACTGTGTACCAGAAAGCAAGCAAACTATCAAAAATTATAGGGGTCAAGGAACAAAGAAAAGAGGAAAGCTAATTTGAAGAGGTTATCAATAGCCAAAAAATGGAATAATTTGGGCATTAAAAAGAATAAAGACAAATGATTGAAAAATTAAAATATACTGAACCTCATGTATAATTATGCTAAAATCAACTCAGTAGTCATATCTGGAAGATGCTAAGAAAGTAATTTATTACCCTGAAAACTGATACAGAAAAAAAGAATCAAGCATTTTTAGTGCTTGTTGTATGTAATGTGTACCTCAGGATAACCAAAATAATTATGTGACAAAGTTCTGGACAGGAGAATTCCAGGTAACAAAGAAGAAATGACAGACTACTACTATTTTCCAACCTCTAATGAATAGATCCAAGTTACGATCATTAGTAGCTGCTAAAACCACTAGAAGTCTAACAGGAAAATTTAAGGATAGATCAGGTGGAAAAACACCTGAACCCACTAATCCATCTTAACACCACAAAAAGAGTCAACTGGACATTGTTTGCATTCTTGCAAATGAACAAAAGACAAAACGAAAAAGGAAAAGAGAACACAAACCAGAATTTAACCAAGCCTCTTCAGAAAATACAGAGAGGAATTATGTTAAGTAACACCACATGGGAGGGAAATTCTGTAACACACACGGCCCAGTATTTAACAGTAAAGGGAGAGAGGGAGGGAGGGAAGAGAGAGCTGTAAATCTGCAGAACTTAAGATATGTATTAAACAAATGTAATGTTTAGACTCTAAAAAAACCCCTCATAATTAAAGAAGAGTATGAATCAATCTGGGAAATTTAATCTATTTAATATTAAGAAATGATGAATTTTCGTGGAGTGATAATGGTGCCGTGATTTTGGAATGGGAGGAAAGGGCTGTTCTTTTAAAGACACACAGCAAAATCGTTACAGACAGCATTGTAGGATGGAAGCGGTGCACACAGTAACACTGGCCTGTATTCCAACTACTGAAGCCTGGTGGCACATACATGGAACTGGGGGGGACTGTAATAATTCTCTCCAATTGTGCCGTTGTTTGAAATTTTTCATAAAAGTTAGAGTGCCTACCTTTATCTTCAAATTCCTTTACAACATCATTCATTCGATCTTGATAGAAGGATTCGCCCCTCTCTATTAAAGAGATGTCCAATGCATCATAGATCTTGTTAAACTCTAGGAAAATTGAATGGTTAAGAATTTAAACGAACAGAAAACAAGCATCTTACGTTAAAAGACATTTATTATTTATTTAAATATTTGGAAGAAAATTAATTATATGAAAAAATGTATGATACAGAACATTATATACATACTGCCATTTTGAAAATGTGAAAAGAATATGTAAGATACACATCAATATATTAACCGTGGGACCATAGATATTTATTTTCTTTTTTCCTGTCTATGTTTACTTTTCTTCCACCAAAAAAACCACATACTTCTTGGGTAACTTCGAAAAATATGAAAAAATGTACAGGAGCACACAAAAAAGAAAAGCTTTTCCTACTTATAGATCAAGTACTTACTAATTTTCTTATAGTTTTTCCTAATTTGTACCATTTACCTGTCTGTCTAGCCATGCATCAGCAACACAGTATTACCTGTGACAGCATTATAAAGTATTTTACTACCTAGTGCTGAAAACAGCCATCAACCTTCTTTTTCAAAGATCTACTGGCTATTCTTATCCATTTATTCTTTAAAGTGTCCTTTAAAATTACTTTGTCAAGTCTGAAGACTTGAAATTGTCTTAAAACAATACATGAACTTGAAGAACTATGGGACTTTGTATGATACTCTATCCATACATTCTATAATACAACTGTTGTGTATTTCTCTTCATTTCTGGGTAATTTTTTTCCTAAGTGTTTTACAGCTTTGGTTGCTACTGTGAGTAGGATCTTTTTTCTTTCTTACTTCATTTCCTAATTAATTTTTGCTGAATTCTGAGAAAGTGAACTTTTGACCCTACTTGTCTTAATAAACTTTCTTAAGGGTTGTTGCAGTTTCACAAACTCACCTTGGCGGGAGACATCACAGATAAGCTTCCAAGCTTTTATGATATCTGGATTTTTACTCTGGAGCAGAACTACACATTGGTATGCTCGCTTTTTAAATTCTTCCTCAGTATCAAATCTCTTCTTGGATTCCTGTGTTTAATAAAAAGGTAAGGTTTGTAAAAAAAAGAGCTGACCCCGTATTTCTATATTAAGAATTTGTTCATTTCTCAAAAAACAAACAAAACCCACAAAAAACCCAAAGAGCTAGAAAGCGAAAATTTAGGATACCATAAAAACAATGGAAGTGTTATATCTTAATAGTCAAGAATATTGTTACAAATGAGTATTTCAACAAACTCTATTATTTCATTTGAAATCATTTTTCCTAAAAACACAAAATTCACACCACAGTGGCACCTCCACTTTTCAAATTCACAAACACCTACTCACACCAAAGCTACTATGATCCAGTAGAGTAATAAATAGCTAACAGGAAGGACTGAACTTTCTGGGCTCTATTTTCCACTCTGCATGTGGTCCTGGAAAAGTAATTCTTTTGTAATTAAAAGTAAAAATCCTTTCATTGTTTTATTTCTATTTTAAAAGTAATACATTCTTACTGTTAAAAAAAAACTACACACACACACACACACACACACACACACACACACACGTAATCCCACCCCAAACTAACCAGTGGTAATATTTTGGTGTATAATTCTACGCATTTCTTTACAAATACACATCTAGTGTTTTAATAAAAACCGGAAACATGTAACTTTTCTTTTAATGTGGTTTTAAAATTTAGCAATGTATTATTAGCAATGTATTGTTAGATATATTCAGAGCACAGAATTCCAACAGGTGATTATAACTAGTTATTTTACCTGTCTGGTTTCAATATACATTTTAGTTGTTTTCAATTTTTTCATTAGAAAATATTTACCAAAAGACAAAAACTCCCAAAAACAAACAACAAAACCCCCCACAAATGTTTGTTTTTAAAAAAATCTGCTCTGTATTAGTAACTACACTAACATAATCAATAAACAAATGGCAAAATAGTCAAAAAATGGATAGTGAAGATTGAAAGAAAGAACAGGAAAATCCTCCAAAGTAGATTATGCCTTAACAGTCAAGAACTGACTGTACTATTTGTTTTCATTTCTCAGCAACCACAGTAGGTATTGTTTAAACTATAAATGTCTTAAATGAGGTATAACAGGATCATACCATTTTCCAGTAACACAAACATAAACTTCATCATTCCTAAATCAGATTTTACAATCTCTACATTTGTAATCCAGATTTCTATCTCGGCGTATAGCCTCAGTGGAGATAAAAAAGCACTGGGTTGTTCTTTCATTTCACTAAAAAGTTTACTTTCTTGTGCAGCAATGCTATTCTTGGAAAGTTATCTATCTTTAGAAAATAATTTTAAAAAGGGGAAAAAAACTTATATGCACAAAGTTGTTCACTGAATAGAGAAGAGCCTCCCCCCAAATGGGGAAAAAACCCAAACAGATAAATGTAAACTTTGGTATACCCATCCAACACAACAATTTGCAGTTGTATCATAAAGTATAATGACATAAATGAGTTTATAATAAAATGTTAAGTAAGTACAATAGAAAAATGATATAATCACAAATGATGTAAGGGATGCTTATATATGAATGAGTCAAAAAGTCAAAGAAAGTTGACCACAGTGATTGGCTTGAAATTAGGGTTTATGGAAAATTTGTCTTTTATAAAACTGCTTTTACATATACTTAATAACATTTTCAAAAATGTAAAATTGAATTGAAAAGAACAACATAAAAACATTTTAAAATACAAAAATGTATTTTTAACAAACTCTTAAATTCACCTAATAGGTAATGTGATAGAATTCAATTTTTAGCATACACCAACACAAAAGCAAAGATCATGTGTCAAGGGATGGAGAGTTTAGTAATTTTTATTTAAATCCAAAGTATCTTCAAATATCATTCTGAACTAAGGAAAATGAATAATTATGATTAATGGTAAACACACAAATAATAGAACAATAAATGGCATCAAACCTTATAAAAGGCCTGCAGATCCCCAATAGGAGGTGAAACTGTTAGGTAATCTGGAAATTTATCTTGCAGGTGAGCGATGAGCATGCCAAACTGGGTGCCCCAATCTCCTACATGGTTTAATCTAATACCAATTAGAGAACGTAAAATAATTTTAAAAGAAATGTTTAATTGGTGAAATTATAGTCCATTAGGAATCACTAATATTTAAGTGCCAGTACACCATATTAAGTAATAACTTGTTTGCTTAGCTGTTTCCTCAAGTGGTCTGCAAGCTCCAGGAGAGGCAAAAGCCATGTCTGTTACGTTTAGCAACGTATATCCAGTAAAAAAGGCTGCACATTGCAGGCCTCTGGGATTTGCTGTATGACTGAAATTCCTATCAATGGATTGTGATCTGCTAGCTGTTTAGTTACCTGGGACAGTAATAGGTGAGCCAAAGTTGGTCATTACTACAACTGCATGAAAATTTAATGTTCCAACCAATTTTCATAGGGTGATTTATATACCAGTGGTTCTCAAATGTCAATGCATAAACATCTTTAAAATGAATGTCAATCCAACATGTCATCCCTCACTGCTTTTAACTAATCTCAAACCACCAGAACATCTTTTAATTAAATTACAATAGCCTAAAAAAAAAAATTCACAATAGCCTTCTAACTTATTAGTATAGTTCTCCCTTCTTTGCCTAGCTTCGCCAGAGAAGCCAGTCATCTTTGATTAGATTACAGGCACACCTAAGTTTATTGCATTCTGCTTTACTGTGGCCCCAAGATGCTGTGTTTTCTTTTCTTTATTTTACGAACTGAAGGCAAGACCCTCCACCAGCAAAAAAATTATGATTCACTTTACTGCAATACTTGCTTTATCGCACTGGTCTGGAACTGAACGTGCAATATCTCTGAGGTCTGCCTATACACTGCTCTACTAATTAAGACTCTCCAATAGCTTCTCATTACACTGAAGAATAAAATCCCAATGTCTTACCATGGCCTATAAAGCCCTGTATAATCTGTCCCTTGCCTACGTCTCCCCATACTAAAGTATAAACCCCTGGTACACAGGACGCACTCAACAAATAGGTGTGGAATGAATGGCGGGGCAGAGGGAAAGGGGACCCTTCCCTTGGTTCTACCCTGAGAGTCTAAAAAGTTCTTTGTTCAGAGGCCCAGGACATAGTTTATTTTAAAAGCCTGCTTATGGGGTGATTAGAAGCAGAACCCCACTCATGAACCACTGATTTAGTCAAAGATTCTTCCTCAAGTGACATCTGTCATTTCTACAGGAATCTCCATGGGAAAGAAAGCCTACGTACCTTAGCACGTCATACCCTGCAAATTCAAAGAGGCGGCACATGCTCTCTCCTATGATAGTGGACCTGAGGTGGCCTACATGCATCTCTTTAGCTATGTTGGGAGAGGAAAAGTCAACTACAACCTGGGATAGAAAATAAAGAGATTTATTTTACAGACTACAATAGTGTACTATAACTATATAATGTGATAAATACAGCTACAAAGGCAATCATATTACAATCAAAGTAAAACACTGTACACCTTAAATTTACACAATGCTGTATGTCAAATACAGCCAATAAAAAAGAGCTTTTTAAAAGATTTTTAACAGAGGTATAAATATTTTATTCAGCTAACATATTCAGTAATAACATTTAATAAACTCAGAATTAAACGGTAGCTTGGCTTATAATTACTGTTAGGCTTTCTGATGAATCTACATGTCCACAATTAACTGAAAAAGAATCAAATTCATTTATACAAAATATCTATGCTCTATTTCAGCGATAGCTCAAAAATATCATTGGCTACCTCAAATGGCTTGTGGAAGAAAATGAAAAGAAAAATCATATTACAAGTAGGACCTAGGAGAAAGGCTACTTACACAGTTATGTTCATAATCTCAAATATGAATGATTAAATTTCAATATTAGAAAAAGCCATTCCCAGTTACAGCACTTTTCATTCAATTCTAAGTTGAAAATTGTACATATACCTTTTTATTCTCTCCAAGGGCAGGTAACTGGACACCATTCACCAGGAGATTGGTCAACTGTTCTGATACAAAGTCCTTTCTTAAGTGGACATTAATAAACCCTAATAAACATGAGAGGAGAGAAAAAAATCAGATAGCCTCCTAACTGAAGGACTGCTCACACCCAAAGGCTCTCAGTCTCTAGCAAATGCTTCAGGACTCCAGGACCACTCCGGGGCCTGGAGGTGGGCTCTCTCGTTGGCTCCGTTTCTGCATCTATTTCAAAACATACCACTCTCCCGAGAGCTTCTTACTTGATCCAGGGCCCCTTCAGCCTCAGCAAATAATTCCTTCACTTCTTAACAGAAAATCACCCTTTCGCTATAGATTCACCTGCTGTTATCTAGCTCCCTTTTGCTGGAGAAAAACTAAATCGCGAGGTAAAGTAAGTCACCCAAGACCAGGCAGGTAAGTGTAGACTAAACCTCAGCTTCCTACTTCTTAATACAGGTGCTTTCACCATCTTGTTCAATATACAAGTCTTAATCCTACATTTACATTTAAAAATGGTTTTCAAATTTTATTTCAAAAAGGACTCAGCATCAATACAACTACTTAAGAAGGGTAACAATGTCATACCAGGACCAGCGATTTCAACTTTTTCAATACATTCATTGTTTGGGAGGTGTTTGGTAATGTTTTCGGCAATTTCCCTTGGATTAACTTTCTGTTCCTTGGTTTTGAGCATCTATAACACAATATAAAATGATTCATTACACAACACGTTTCAGCAGGTTACTCAGAAATGCACAATTGACAAAGTATTAGATGCATTTGACATAACACTGATCAAAAGGCTAACGCAGAAAAGCCCAATGACCTTGGCAACGGGCAGATTAAAGCACCGAGTCTTAAAAGGGATATAGAAGTCCCAAAACCATGTATCTCCATTTCAAAATGAGATGCCACAAAGATCTATAACTTTTTATGAAGACATAATAAACTCTTCAGTTACTACGCCTGTTTCCAAGATGTTTTACATCTCTGATTTTCATATCATGAAAATGTGCAACACGCAGACTTGGGTATCAAGAGCACTCTTATAAACTTCACCCCAATGGAGACACAAAAATTATCTAGACAAAAGACCTGGACTCTGGATTAACCCTTTCCATTTGACAAAGAAAAGAAAAAAAAATCCCAAACCAGGAGGAATTAACCACAAATATAATAGAAAATATAGCTATTAAAACCAGGAAATTCTCCTGCCTGAAAATGAAATACAAAAGCCCACCAGAAGCGACAACAGCTGCATCAAATGTTTGCTGGTTAGGAAGTGGCTAACTTTTAATCCCTCACCTTCCAACACTCACCACTATCACCTGGCAAACTTGGACACAACAGGAGAAAAGTACCCAAACAAACAGTACCTACTACTGCCCTTAAGTATTGAGAACACATATAAAATTTAACTGAACGTTCAAATCTGTGGTTTTTACAAAAATTATAAACATACATTCCCTTTCACAAGTTTTTCAGAATTGTGGTAAATGCTTTCACTCAGGATACGACAATTTGCTATTATTTATGTAGACGGTAATGACGATGATGATGATTAAGAAATCAAATCAACAAGAGTGCTTCATAACAGTACAATCACCTGAGAGATACCCATAGCACTATTACACTGATAGTCCCCAAACTTGGGCTGTTGACTTGGTGTCACTATTAGAGGAGGATTTTCCAAATCTGGATATGCAGCCTTAATGGCAGAACCAAAGACCTCTTGGAGGCGGCTGTTGATGTTAATCATTGCTTTAGATGGTTTGTTCCTTTCTGCTTGAAGACTCTGGAAGAAAAGAATGAAAAATGTCAATGGGACATGAAATTATCATATAAAATTTACCCAAATAGTTTGAAAAACATTCAAATGCCTTGAGAAGAACCAAAAGGTCATGTACACTCGTAGTGCAAATGCTCTCCTAACTGAAATATGCTGGCAAGGTAAGAGGACAAGTCTCTCCCATAGCATCTGAGACATAAGGAAATGCTCTGAGTTCTCTTTCTACAGTCATTTTATCAGAACAGGAACTGGGAGTAGGAAGCCTAAAAGGCCAACTAAACAGCCTTCTTAGCTTCTCTAAAGTTTGAAGAAAATAGTATAAGATTTGCTTGCTATTTCCTGTTGTGTTTGTGTGCCTTGTGTTCTGCTCAGCCAGTGTGTTACTCAGTAAGTCAAAGTATTTGGGAAAGAAACAGTGTGTCTTCCACTCACACTGACAGTATTCTCCTATTTACACACTATACTTCCTTTTGTATTTTTTCCCTATAGCCACTAGCAAATACTAGTATTAGGCACTTAATAACACTTTTGAATTAAAATAAATATAATATAGAAATGAGTATAAATAAATGCAGAATGAATGGGGTAATCAGAAGGATGAGCTATTTTGGGAAAGACTCCATGGAAAAGGCATTGTGTGACTTTACATGACTCAGGCCAAGCCATTGGAAGCAGAAGAGAACACACACAGGGAATAAGAAGGACTTCAGGGGAGTGGGGCAGGCAGAGGCTAAGATGAATAAGGAAGATTACGTGCCAGTGCAGCCTGCCTGAACGCAGTGCACACACACGAGAGAACAATTATGGGAGTGAGGTCATCCTCTAGGGTATGTCATTAGCCAACCTGAAAGGCAGGTGGGAAAATTAAACCCCAACTAAAACAAGCTCAATTTTTTGACAAAACTGATAAACATCATTAGATTATGAGGTCATTAAATAAATAGAGCACAAGCTTCATGGCGAAGAAAATGTTCTGAACTACTAAGTGGAAAAAACCCCCAGCCACCATGACATAGTAAAATATAAAAATTATAAAATGACCAACTTAGGGCAGCAAAAAACTGTGGGTGTATTTTAAAACACCTCCCTCTGATTAAGGCAATTATTTAAAATTCAAAAAACATTAAAAAAAAAAAAAAGGCACAGGTATACACTGTTGAAAGAAATGTCTCAACCCTGCTTGAAGCCAGCTTTAAGCTGGCCAAACATTAAGTGTGATGAAGCACTTCAGTGAGCCCGGGGAAGACGGAAACCACCACCTTCTCCATCACTTCTACCAACTTAGTCCTAACTTGTCTCAGGCATGGAAAATAATAGGGCTTTTCTCTGTTTTTCAAATTCATCAGGATATGTTTTCAGAATCTTTGATAACAGGGTTTTTAAAAAAAAGATGTAATAATTCAAATTGTAGGATAAAACCAGAACCCAGAGTACTCACCTTTTGAAGGATATTCAGTCGATACTTTAATTTTAAATTTTCTTCCCGCAACTGCTCCAAATTTGGAGAGGCTTCTAAACAATCACAGTTTTTCAACCGATAAATTTCAGCAGTCAGAGACTTAATTTCTTTTTCCTGTGAAAGACAAGGTACTTTGTATGGTGCAGTATGATTGATGACTTCGAGGACGTAATAAATTGTACTACAAGCTTACTTCTCATTTTCCCTCTCCACTAAACCATGGAAGAAGTGATAGCAATAAAGGGCTGTCCCTTTGATAAGATGTGACTTTCCTTCCTCAAGGTCTTTAATGACATTAGTATATTACCCTTGATATTGGAGGACAGGAATAGGAGTGTTTCTTTCCTTGGCTCGAGTGTCTGCCTTTTGCCCTTTCTGGGACAAAACAATTTTCCCACTGTTTTCCTCTTTGTTTGCAGTGTCTTGGGTCCTAGGCCAGGCTTTTTACTCTAATACCTAAAACTAAAGTTATGCCAATTCAGAAGGCAGTCAAGCTTCCAATCTAACTGCATTACAAGGGCGAGAGTCTTCACTTAAAATTTCAGAATGTTTACTGGGACACAACTACAGCTGAAAAAGAGTTGTCATAAATAAATCATACATTGTGTTCCAGGCGTTGAGCTGAAAACTTTTCAGAAATGATCTCTATTATTGTTACCCCAACCTAGTGAAAAGGTACTTACTTCTCCACACTGACAAAGAACATATGCTCAGAGCAGTAAAGAACTTGACAATTTACTTGGCCGACGTGTACTTTGTGACTGTTGAGTACTATAAAGTCGTTCCTTTGCTAAGATAAGAATACTTAAACCACTTTCTTATCACTCCACCGGAGCCGGGCATAAAATGCAATAGAACTGTTTCACTTTCACTTTTACAAGCTTTGGCTAGGAAGGCAGAGAGCAAACGCCCATCTGATAATGAAGCACTACAGGGGCTTTTCAGGATTCCTCCTGTTCAGTATCGCGGAGAAGACGGTGGCTGAGCTGCAAACCAGAGCCCAGGGCACCTGCTCTTACCCCGCTTTCCTCTTTGCCTGTCCCCCCGCACCTCCCGAGAGCGCACTGTGGAGAGAGGCTGCAGTAAACACGCAAGGCTCTCGCCCACCGGAGACGCTGGTTTGGAGTGTCTACGAGAGTGCGGGACCCCCTGCTCCACTGAACCTCCCTGTCTCGGGCCCTAGAACGATGGGTTCTTCCTCTCCCACCCCTGGGACAGCGTCCCTGGGAAGGAGTTCCCCCGAGGCAGCGCAGGCCCAGCTCTAGGGACCCCGCTGTCTGTCCCTGCCTAGCCGCCGCCGCCGCTCGGGCGGGAGTCGGGGCCTGGTCCCTCCCCTCCAAGCCTTCCCACTGGCCCCATGCTGCCCGACCTGCTGCTGCAGCCGTGCGGAGCACTGAGCCACCAGCCCTTCCATCCTCCTTTCAGCGTCTCACGCAACAAGTGGCCGGAAGCGGAAACTGCCAGCCCTCCACGGAAGGGGAAACCCTCCCCTCCCGCCGTCTCCAGGCGGACTGGGTGCCGCCGCCTCTGCTGCCCCCTGTTGGGATCCAGGAGGCACTGCGGGGAGAACCCGCGGGGAACTCCACTGGGATGCGGGCTGCCGCCCTCAGATTCCATTGTTAGGGCGAGGGCAGAGGAGGGGAGAACTGGACCAGAGTTGCTCTCTGCTTGGCCTGACGTGGACGGAGGCAGCTTACCTAGAGCCTCTTGCCTCTGACGGGCTTCCCTTTGCCCCTCTGTGAAATGGGCACAGGACTAACAAAATCTGTTTATTCAGCAAGCACTTACTGTGCACGTTAACATGCCAGACACTATTCCAGGCGCTGAACACCTGCTGGAAACTAGTCAGACAAGGTCTGGTGGAGGTTTCATGTTAGAGTGAAGCTATGCACTGTACAAAAATCGTACCGATCTCAGGTGGTTTTCACTGCCAGGAAGATGTGGTGCAGTGACTCGAGTCAGGGAAGCCCTCTTGAGCGAGTGCCCTGAGGTCAAATCTGCAATAGCTAACCTGGGATGTGGGTTTGGAGAGGACAGGGGCCTTCACTGTCTCGTGCACTCTTCCCTACAGCTCCAGTGCTTTAAAGCAGCCGTCTCTAATTTTGTTTTTCCTTCCGTGGCCCTTGAGTTTTTAAAATTCATGCAACAGTGTAGACTTTGAAAAGTTGACATCTGCACACTCTTGCCACAACTTTAAATAGTGGCAGTGGGCTATTTCCTGGCATGTTGCTTCTGGTGTTAAGTGCTTTCATGTATTATTTTTGTCAAAATTGGAGCTGCAAATTTAGCTCATCCAATTTATGGAAAATATCCACCATGTTAATTAACTGGCAAAGCCAGTCCTCTATCAAATCAAATAATCCAAATCATATGTTTTTAAAAGTTTGCCTTTATTTGTTTATCTTTTAAACCAAAAAGAAGTGATAATACATGTCCCTGTGACACCTCATTTGTAAATTCTGAGAAAGATGGAGGGAGGGATGGATGAGTTGGTGGATGGGCAAATGGATAGTTCCCCGCTTCCAGATAAAGCAGGAGGTAAGGGCCATGTTCTTACTAAGCTGCCTTGCTTGGTGCTCAAGGAGTCCTCGGGAGACATGCTTAGCATACCTTGTTCAGTTCCTGTTAGCTTACACCCGGGGCAATGGGAGGGAGTTAGGCCTTTCCTTGTAGAAGGGGAGAGGTAAGAGAACTGGGTGACTGAGTTTGCAGGAAAATAAATTTTAATAAGGAGTATAGATAAATCCAGGATCAGAAGACGGATTCCCTTAATGTTTCCAGGCTGGTGGATCCCTTGGAGTGTCTTCCTATGCCCCTGGGGTGCTTGTAGCTCAGCTTAGATGACCCTTTTCCTGGGGTGGAGCATGCCACAGGGCATTGCTCAATAACTGTTTCTCGTTCTTTTTTTTGTTTGGTTCCCTGGCTGGGAATCGAACCCAGGCCGCAGCGTTGAGCACTGAAGCCTAGCCACTATACCACCAGGGAAGCCTGCTCAACAACTGTTTCTTAATTGAATGAATAAGAGGGTTCTAGGCAGAGAGTTCGGAAATGCAAATTGCATGAGGCAGGATCTTAATTTATTTGAAAACTGGAGGGGGATTGGGTATGGGCAGTGGTGGACAGATGGGCCAAAGTGAAGCTTTCAATACTCCCACCCTGAACCTTCCTTTTATCTGATTAGTGATGACAAAGGAGAAGGGACTATATTCATCTCTGGGATAGACACTTACATCTCATTCATTCGCTCCACAAATATTTATTATGTACCCATTCTTTGTCAAGTCCAACAGGAAACAAGGTGAACAAGGTCCCTGCTCTAAGATCTTACATTCTAGGGGCAAGAGACAGACTAGGGAACAAACGAATCAGGTTCTGTGCCAAAGAGTGACTTGTGGGAGGGTAAGATGGACGGGGTGGCCCAGGGACAGGGTGGGGAGGGCTCTCCAAGCAGGTGAGGCTTGAGTTGAGACCTGAGTAAGTTATAAAGGGAGGGTCATATGGAGACATGGAAGAAGAGCATGCTAGGCAGAAGCAACTAGAATCGCAAAGGCTCTGTGGTTGGAACGCAGAAAAGAAAGATCATGGTGGGTGGAGTTTGATTAGCAGGTAACTGGAGAAATCCTCCCTGTAAGGCTTCTTAGAGGGAGGAAGCACAAGATGGCCAGTGTGCCTGCTGCAAGACTGTAGTCAAAAGGTAACCACTGGTTTTGTGAACAGGATGATCAGAGCCAGTGAGGTTTGCCGGGGGGGGTCTTTTCTCAGGCTTGTAGCCTCACACCCCGTTTCTCCATATCCCCATGCGGAGAAACCACAGGACTTCAGACTTCATTCCTGAAAACCAAGTGTTCAAAGTCCCTTTGCTATAGGGCCTCACATGACAGCACCGTGGGGAAACAGAAACTAGAACTGAAAGGCAATACAAATCCTGGAGTCTGAAAACAGGACGTGCACCCTAGCTCTGGCCATTTCTTACCTGAGTGACCTTGAGCAGGTCAGTTCACCTTTCTAAGCTCTTGTTTCCTGAAGATTCTGGAGAACACATGCACATGACAACAAGTGGCAGTTTGTTTATTTTTCAGTTTCTGGCCAGGCAAACAACAAGGGACGCACTGCTGGTTGGCCAGGGTCTGTTCATAGAGAATCCAAGGCCAAGGCCTTCTGAAGAGGTGCTCTGGTTCTCCCCGCACATGCTCCGTCAGCTGGCGTGACACGGAGGCACACGCCCCGGGCAGGAGGATTGGCGCCAGGTAGCCGTCCTCACACACAAGGAGGCGCCTAGGGCTCTGCTTTGCGGAAGGGCGCGGCGAGGCTGCGAGGGGCTGACCTTGGCTGTGAAAGCCAACGCTGACACAGACGTGAAAAACCCCAGTGCGGGTCCTTCCGCTTTTATTGAGCTCTCGTGGCGCAGTTCACCACCGACTACAACACAGCGAGGAGGGAGCTGACCTCCGATGTCAATGAATTCAGAACCCATGGTCACCCCTTGCTTTCCCTCGGGTGGGCTGGCCCCAGAAGCTGGAACCATGGCGACAGGTAGCTTCAGGAAGAGAAAATCTAGTCTCTAACCTTCAGGTGGAAAAGGCAGGGAAGGGCTCTGACTGGCCCAGCTGGGATCCCATGGGAGCCAACAGGAGGGGTCACTCTGACTGCCCAGCTTGGGTCCTCTGCTCCATTGCTGCCACCAGTGCCCTTAACAGAAGGGCAGGGTCGGCAAGGACAGCAGCTGCGTCAGAGCTCTGAGTCGTGCTGGTAGTAGGGACCACAGGAGCAGCACGAGACACAATCCTTTCACTCTCAGACATAGTGCAATTGCTTGGGGACGTTGATACTCATTTGAAGAAACCGCAAAGCAACCTTCAACATGGGGGATGGGATTTCTCAAAGGAGAGAGGGTGCGTAGGACATGCGTGTGTTCAGAGATATGATACCCGGGGGAGAGAGGAAGCCCCAGCTGGTGGTGGGAGGCCTGGTGACTGAAACCCTAGAAACCAAGTGGGGAATAATGGTGGCTTGGACGTTCCTTCTACAGAATGAGAACTGGCCAGGCATGTAGGGAGTAGGGAGGGAGGTGGGGGAGAGCCTCTGTGGCCAAGTGAAGGGGGCTCCCCTTCCCCCATCACGCCTCCCACAGTGGTCCTCAGTGTCCTTGTGGGACTCTAACAGGATGCTTCCATCTCTGTCTGGGCTTCAATCACACGGTCCCAGCACTGTGCACGAGACTGACGATGGGAGCATGGATAAAAGTGGGTCTCTGGGCCCGCCCTGGTCAGCAGAGGGTCCAGGAGCCTGTGTTTTTAACAAGCTGCCCCGAGTGATTCTGATGCGGCTGCAAGGAAGAAGAAGAGACGCTGCCACTTGTTTGTTCAAAGGCTGGCCACCAAGTGTCTGCAGTGGCCCCAGCTGAGAAGTCATTTCCCTTTAATGAGCAAACAAATGGAAGGATGGGCAAAAAAACCAACCAAGCCAAACCGAACCGAACCTCAGTTGCACTGGACCGGAGATGGGTGGGAAGGGGAGAGTTGAAAACCAGAGAAACACAGGTAATGTGAGGGGTGAGGGAGAAAGAGAGAGCGAGGGGATTCGTTCAGAAAGGCCGCTTTATTGATGGAGATAAAACTGAAGAGTTCTCCACAGCCTCCCTCCCTCACTCAGTGGCTTCCCTGGGCATCGGTGACCGGCGTGGGCAGGCCCGTTGCCAGCTCCGGCTGCCCACTCCACGTCACGCGGCCACACGAAAACACATCACAGCTCAGGAAGGTTCTGGGACGCACCCCAGAACCCCGCAAACAGTTCCTGTGCATTTTAAAAATACTGTACAAAATATGTTAAGTAGGAAAGGTCAGCTGTGCTGTCATATCTAGAGGACGTCCTTTTAGGATTACCATCCCCAAAACATTACTTACTTATTGCAGTGAAACCTCTAGAAGGCAGAGGTGTAAAAAAAAAAAAATCTAAACAACTTTAAGAAGAGCAGCAACTTAACACTGCTTTAGTTCATTTAAATTTTCTTCTTTCTCAAAAATACATTCCTAAATATACAAACTATACAATCTTGTCATTTTAATGCTGGTTTTTTGTTTTCTTTTTTTTTTTTTTTTAAATAATAATAAAACCCAAAATAAAAAAAAAAAAAAAAAAAATCTGTTCATCTTCAAACCGACAGGAGCGCTAGAGGACTTGTGACTCAGTACCTTCATATAACACCACATAAATAACTTTAGCCACAGTCTCTGTCCACAGCGTGGTCACTGGAACAAAGGAAATACTTTTCAGGTGATTAGACGTCATCCGCCGAGAGGGTTGGGATGTTCATCCGAGGCCGGGTGAAAAACGCCATCTTCTCCCTGCGAGAGAGGCCGTCCCATTACAGCAGGAGCTGCCATCACTCTGTACACATCGTGGGGCCGTCCCCGCGCAGGGGATGTAGCAGCAGCCCTGGCCTCTGCCCACTAAATGCCACTTGCAGTCTCCCCTATCCTTCCTTCCAGTTGTGACAACCAAAAATGTCCCCAGACATTGCCAAATGTCCCTGAGGGCCCCAAATCATCCCTGATGTAGAGCCACTGCTTTAGGAGACATTAGCAGGACTAGCAACCTTTAGTTCAAATCAAGGACCTCTGAGTTTAAAAAGGGGCCTTTGGGTCACTACTGGTGCTTGTTTTGGACTCCTAATTGCTTAAAAATGAAGAGCAATTAACCAAGTGTGGTTACACAGATTACACAGTATAGTTTAAATGTTTATGGACGACAAAGGCATGTTTCTCAGCCTAATCTGAGAGGACATCACAAGTCTCAATGCACAGCCCTGGGCAAATGGTATTAGTGGCCCTCCTGGGTCCAGCACAGCAAGAACGCGCCTCCCTGGGGTGCTGGCAGGCAGCAGGGGGCCCCGGCAGACATCCATAACCCCCGGCTTATTTATCATTCAGCCAATGCTCTGCAATTAGTGGGGATGAAGATGCTCAGAGGAGAGGCCAGGGCAGGTGGCTCATTCATTAAACAAGAGGATCTAACCAATTAGCTCGAGCTGCACGGGGACTGAGAAAGGCAGCTAGGGGGAAAGCTCTGCGGAGCGCAGACCGCCGGGGACGGCTCGGCAGGGGCTGGACCTCTGTTACAGGGAGCACGGGTGCCCTGCGAGAGAAGGGAACTGGGATGGGGCGCAGCGACACCCGGAAAGAAGACTGAGGCTGAGCAGGTGGCCGGCCGGCTGCCGCCCACGTGCTTACCTGAATGACTGCACCTCGGGGGGCTCCTTACAGCTCTGGCCTCGCAGCCTGTGCACATCCCTGGCCGCTGCCCTCATCATCTTGTCTGTCTGCAGCTCACCCTTGTGCTCCGTTCGGTCCACCTGCAGGGCAAAGCAAGCAAAGCCAGGAGGTCATGTGGAGCCCGTAGGGCCTCCAGAGATGGGCCAGCCAAGGAGCACTTTCTAGCACAAATGAGATGATCGTAGTCACAGAAAAGGCACCCTCATCGTTTCTGATCCACTGGTGGACCCTCTTTATTCAGAATGATGAGGGGAAGTGATCCCATCATCTGTGACAGTGGCCAGGGAACTAACAGCTGTGTGGACCCAGGAGGGCTGACTGGTGGAATGTGTGCTACCTGGGCCACTCCTCGGGTCACCTCGGAAGGTAGAATTTTATAAGTACCTGTATTTCACAGTCAAGCCTTGGGCATGTTAAGTTACTTTTATTTAAACAACAAAGAGGTGGTAGAAACCCAATTCCAAGTCATGCAGGTGTGCTCAAGGCCTGTAAGTATATCACCCCCCTTCTTCCTGATGCAAATCTATGTAAGTGCTTTTAAGAACAAACCACTGAGACCCTGAAAAGTCCATGAACTATATATATATACTCAACAACACTGCACGAAGACAGAATTTTGGTCAATGAAGCCACTGTTTAAATGGCTCTTCAGCAGGTCATGGATGTACTTATACTATTTTCTATCATATCATATTTTTATTTTATATTTGATATTATATGTATAACATACACATAGTATTTACAGGTAATATTTTATATTTTACTGTTTGAAAGCTGGGGTTTTCTTAAGTTTGTGTTTTGCTAAGGCAGGGCCCGTGTGCAACTATTTCCTTCCCTCTTTTGCCCTGGCTACTAGGAAGCTCAAAGGTAAATATCAAAGAGAGCTGCGAGTAGGCTGGGGACACATTCATTTCCTGCTCTTCCTTAAAACTTTCTCTCATTTTCTATTTTCGCTGAATGCTTTTATTAAATCCTGTTATAAGTATTCAGGCTATAAAGAATAAACTAGAAAGAAACATTTCCGGAGTTTCTGAATTGCCAAAGTCAAGGTGAAGCTCCCACACTCATCCTGACCTAGGAAGTCAGCACCATTTTCCTGGTCTAAAGCGTCACCATCTACAATGAGAGCTGGGACTCCAGCTAGTGGCCCTCTGAACAGTCCAGGCAGGACCCCTCTGCACAGTGCCCTTTGCACTGTGTGCTGACCGCACCAGCAAAGGTCTGTCCTTCTTGCATGGGTGGCAATCCTGGAGTGGCAGGTGTCATGTAAATGAGTGAAAGACAGCCTGGATATTGGCCCGGTGTTACTTTTTCACGATAGTCCTGGACCTGTTAGTTCAAAAGCCTCCTAGTGCCAAAAGCAAATTTTTACTCATTTGGTTATTTTAGTTTTAGCTCAGACGAGCAGACTAGTCAGGCACTAGGGACCTGTCTGCTCTGCATACACAGCGAGGCTGCACCCATCACCAGCTAGCAACAGGTAAGATACATCCTGGGGCTATCCATGACCCCAATTGCTGCTGCTCTGGAGCTGTCTGACCCAGACACTTCCCCTGGTGCTGCTGGGTGACACCTGGATGCGGAGGCCCCTGCTCCCACCCTCCTTTCCTCTAGGAGTTCCCCCGCCCTCCTCCCCTCTAAGTAGGGGCCCTAGGAAAGTTGCATCTCATGCCATGAAGGACTCCCATTCGTGATCTTGTGAAAGCAGCACTGACCACTAAAACTCACTGCATGCTGTTGCCATGTGTGGTCATGCCACATGGCATGAGCAACCCTGAGATCCCTCACACTCACTACCCGGGGGCAGAGGCGTGAGCAGACTTGTGTTCCTGGCACGTCAGTCAGTACATGGTCTGCTCCTCTGCCCTTGGCAGACGCCTGCTCTGTGGGACCGCATGCACTGGGAGAGGGCAGGTCAGTGTTCCAGGAGTGGGGTTTAAGTGTGCTCCAGCGCAGCTAAGGTACCCACGTGTGATGGACTGCACGGATGAATGAGTGGCGAATCCTAAGGGCTTGCACACGGGCCGTGGGAATGCAGCCAAAGGGCCGGGGCAAGAGTTAGTAGAAAGTTTACTGGGCAAAGGGACTCCTGGATCCTGCTGCTGATGGCCGAGGGAGCCACACTCTCCGTGGGGCTCAGGCCTGCAGGACCCGGTCAGGGCTGGGGCCTGTCTGCTACGCGCAGGGCGCCGCCCGTTGCCGACGACACTCACCCGCTTCTCCAGCATCCTCAGCAGCAGGCGGAAGCGCTCATCCTCGCGCAGCCCCTGAGGCAGCTCCTTCTCCCCGTGGCTCTTGGCTTGTTCCAGCTGCTCCTTGAGCTCCTTCAGCACTGAGATCTCCTGAGTCAGCTGGCTGTGCCAGGTCCTGGTGGCCTGCAGGTCCAACTCCAGGTCCAGCGAGGTGCGCATCAGGTGCTCGTTGCGCAGGGATTTGAAGGATGAAGGCTGCGGGGGTGGGGATGGCACTGACGGCTTAGCACTGGGCCGGGACGAGGGAGCCCACAGGACCCCCTCCTCGGAACCTCAGATACCCGCCTCTCTTCACCTGCAGGCTTCCATTGCTTCAAAAATGGGGCTCCCCCTCCTCCAGCCTGTGCAGATTTCTCCCACTTCTACAGCTCATGTATGGGCCGTGTTAAGCCCCAGGCTCAGTGCTGGGCACTTTCCTTCTCCTAACCTGGAAAGGTCTCCGCTGTTAGCATCATGCCCATGAGGCTCCCAGAGGTTAAGTCACACAGGGGACCAGTGGGGAAGGTGGGAGTCACCCCAGGCAGTTGGCTGCAGACCCCAGCACCCACTCCCCATGCTGTGCCCAGGTCCCCATGCTCAGTGCCCTCAACACTCGCATGCTCAGTCGGTGCCTTCTTGCCTCTAACCTGCCCTCGGGCTGCTGCCTCAATGCCAGCCTGTCGCCCCTTGAGAGGAGAAGCCAGTCTTCCTGACTTGGGGTTCCCGGACTGGACATGTATTGTTTCTGTTTGTCCAGCCTCTACTGCCCCAGCCTTACAGCAACAGCACCCTCATCCTCTCTTGGGTTCCCACTCTCCTCCTTGCTCAACCCCTGTGTTCACGTGGGCCGGCGGGGATAGGCATGTGACCTGAACCCCGCCAATCGGATTGCAGTGATGGCTTCCAGGCTGAGTATGTTATGGAAGGCCAGCCAGGAATCCTCAGCTCTGGTGCTTCTGCAGAGCTACTTCGGAAAAAGGCGACATCTTTACCCAGAGGTTGCTGAGCCGGAAGATACAAAGCTAACTCTGATGGGGTGACCCTGTTTAAGAATGAAGCCATCTGAGGGGAGCAGTGCCATGGGAGGGGGCCTGGGGCTTGATGACATTCTTCAAATCCTGCACGGATGTGTGCCTGAAATTAGCTCATCGTTCTGGAGTGTTCCATTAAATGAGCCAATACCTTTCCCCTCTTCATTTTTAAGTCACTTTTGAGTCCTTCAGTTATCTGTACGAAACACATCCTGAGTGGTGTAACCACTAACTCCTTCTACCAAAACCCAGTAATGATTAAAAAAGTGAGAGACCGTGGGAGGCTGAATTCCAGGCCGGCTCCCACGATTCCTGCGTCCTAACATACACGCCCTGCCTCACGCCGTCCCCTTCAGTGAGGGGGACCTGGGAGTGTGAGAGGCGATGCCTCCTGTGATCAGGTAATCAATCAGCTGACTGGGAGCTAATCCAAAGGGAGATTATCCTGGGCGGGCAACCCCTTAGAAGATGAGCTGTGTGGGCTGTTCCTGGAGAGGGAGCTCCTGCTTGGCCTTGAAGCACTGCAGGCTGTGGAGGGGGCCCCAGGGCAAGGACCTGAGAGTGACCCCTAGGAGTGATGGATAGCTCCAGGCCTACAGCTTGCAAGAAAATGCAAGGAAACGAATCCTGCCACAGCCTCGAGGGGCCCAGCATGTGACTCTCTCTGGTCAAAACACCAGATGGGGATGTAGTCAGTCAACACCTAGAGTTCAGCCTGCTGAGACCCTCAGCAGAGGATCCAGCTAACTGTGCCTGAACCCCTGACCCAGGGGAAAGGGGGGACTGTGACATAATGAGTTTATGTTATTTTAAGCTAAGTTTATGGCAGTCTGCCATGCAGCAACAGAAGACGGATGCAACCACCAGTGATGGGATCTGCGAAATGGTTCGTAAAACGTCGCTAGGAGACCTGCCCTCACTTAAGGCCGGCAGGTGCACCTTCAGGAATATGAAAATGCTCACTGCATGAGTTCTATAAGGCTCATCTCAGGTGGCTACTATCTAGCTTGTGCTTCCCCATGAGCAGGGTCAGGAAACCCAGCTGAGGATCTATGAGGCACAAGTCCTCAGAGCCAGAAATGATGGTCCCTGTGCTCCGCACTGACCGATGGGTCAATCTTAGAAACCTGCCCAAAACAGACAGAGGGACAGCTCAGGCAGTGAGTGGAAGGATGGCAGTGTGCGGGGCTCTGGCCCAGCCTCAGGGCAGCTCGGGACCCGAGGGAAACGTGGGCTCACCCCTGCTGTCCAAGGCTCCCTTTGTAAGTCATCCCTTGGCTATGACAGGAGGTGGTGAGGGGAACTTCCATGGGGCCTGCCTTGGAAGGGAGTTGCAGGACATGCAGGAGGAGCTCAGAGGCGCTTCTGCAGTGGCATCTCCCCCTGAGTGGGTCCTGAATCTCTGAGCAGCTTGTTAAGAATATAGGTTCCAGGGCCCCACCCCAGCTGCTAAATCCAGCTGTCCCCTGGAGACCCTGCAGCAGCAGCTGGGCACAAGACATGAGGTGGAGTGGGGACCCAGGTGGGCGGCCAGCCGTCCCTGTCACCTGAGGCCACATTCTCCCACAACCAGCACTCCCCCTTTCCTGAGCACCCTCTTCTGCATTGCTTTCTCCTGCTCGCTCCAGTCTCCAGTTCTTCCTGGAGATTCAGGGGGAGGGGCGGTGACAGACAAATGGCCGAGTCCTGACTCCAGCCAGCTGTTAGCTGCAGGCCAGCAGGAGACCCAGGGAGTCTTCCCCTGCTGGGGGCTGTCGACACGCTCCCCCCTTCCCTTTCGCAGTGCTCTTTCTACTTTCTGACATTCTGGCTTTCGGGTTCTTCTAGTTCTGCACACTCACAGAACTGCTGTGAAGTCTGTGTTGAAACCACAGAGAGGCGGGCCCCTCTGCATTTCCTGCAGCCCTGACTGGTAAACGTCCCCACCAGGAGTCAGTCCTGTGCCTAGTGCCACCCCACCCTGATCCCTCAGCCAAGGCTCCACAAGCAAAGGTGAGATTTCTCTACCGGGACAGCTGTGGCCTCTTCTGTGTGTGTTTCCAGCTGGACCAAGAGAAGCCCACTCACAGCTCCCCTGCTTCCGGTGGGTGCCAGGGGTGCCGGCTTCTGTGCCATCAGGGAAGGCTGTCAGAGCCTTTAACTGCTCAGCCAGCTGGAGGACACAGTGAGGCAGGTTCCTATCGGTGACCATGAGGTCTTGGGCTGGTGAGTTTTGAGTGACTTGGATTTCCACTCAGGACGGCACACTCCTGACCTAACCTACTTGTCACGATGGTGTTACATATACCCTCTGGCACCTTCCCCAGGGCCTACACAGGCCCAGAAACTTCCATACTCAAATGCCATCTTGAGCGATCGCAAGAGTGACTTCCTTAAAACCAGAGGCTGAGGAGAAAGCCCCAGACGCCAGGGGACACGCTGGGGGAAACGCGGGCGGGCCAGGTGTGCCAACGGCTGCGGGCAGGCCGCCTCACCCGCTTCATCCGGACGCTGCGCCGCTCCAGGGAGTTCCGAACAAAGGGCGGCTTCTTGGACAGTGTGGAGCTGTCACTGTCGCTTCGGTTCAGCTGCAAGAGAAAAAGTCATGGCAGCTGACTGAGGACCCTGTGCGTGTGGAAGGCACACTGGGGCCAGAAGGGTGTGTGTCCCCACTCAGCACCACCCTTACTCTCCCGTGCCAACACCCGGAGTTCTTGCTTCCCGGGTACTGCAGGAGGCAGGTGTCATCCTGACTGTCCTTCCCTTTCTCAATGAAGGTTCACCGCCTGTACTTGGCACAACGCACGCTGCGACAGGCTGCATGTGTGACATCTCATTTAATCCTTCCCACAACTGCGTGGGAGGGGAGCACCCCCACTTTACTAATAAGGAGATGGGAGGTTTAGGGGTTACAGGACTCGCCTGTGGTTGGCGAGCTGGTAGCAGCCCAGTGGGGCAGATACCAGGCAGTGTGATCCAAGATATACTGCCCCCCTAACCCACCACAAAAAGACCTATTTGCATCGACTCTTCCCTGTCACCTGCATGGCTCAAATGGAGCCACTGTCAAGATTGGTAACACAAAAAAGCAGCCCAAGAGCAGGTGGGCTCAGTGAAGGCTATTCTCAGCACAACTCTGTCCCCCTCAGAGTACCTTCGATCACTCAGTTATCTGGACCCTCCCCAAAAAGCCAACATTTCTCCACCCATGGCCGGAGGTCAGGGCTGTGGTCCAGGTAGATGCTCCTCTAGTTGAGTGTGTGCCCCTCAGAGGGCTGGAGAAGGAGACTAGGACAACAGCACATCCCCGAATGTGTGGGGCGGGGGCTTCCTTCTTGAGTCCCATTTCCCAGTGAGTGGGATGGCCACAGGCCGACGATGCAGAGCATGTTTGTTCTGGCAGCTGGCCGCTCGCTGCTGCAGGTCTCTCCTGAGAAGCTGCTTGTGTGTCATCCTTTTTGTGGTTACTAAGAATTAGTGATAAAGACTGATGAACACAGCAACCCCAGGGACAGAACCGATGAAACAGTTACTATGCCGGGCAGAGTCTCAATCAGAACCAGAACCAGAATAGTCACCATAATTATAGCCACGAGGACAGAGCACCTACTATGTGCCACGTGCTTTGCTGATTATCTCATTTAATCCTCAAACAATCCTAATGGAGAGAAAGGAGGGTTGGAGAGTTTAAGACACTTTTACAAGTAGTACAGGTGAGGATCAGAACGCGAGTTGTGCACCCAGTCTGACGAAGGCCACGTCCTCTCCTGGCCCCCAGGCTGCACACAGCACAGAGCTCAGACACGAAAGTAACACACGGACAGAGGGGCGGGCCATTCTGACTGTAAATTCCTAGGAATGAACAGGCTGGATATCCTACCAGAAGGGGGCTTTGTTCTGCATTGCTTCCATCCAAAGGGGGCACTTGCAGAATCAGGACAATAGACCCTCACGTTGTACTCATTTTATGTGTTGAAGATAGCCTGACCAGACGTGCCATTTTAAATGACACAGAAAACAACCGTCCCGTCCAGTTTCAAATGGTCCATATGGTCAGCCTACTGACACCCTGCATTTAGTCCAGTGAGACTAGAATGAGCTTATGTACCATTTGCATAGGTGTTAAAGGCACAGGGGCTGTGGGGAGAGCTGTAGGGAGTACAATACAATGTGCCTACCCTTGAGGACTTAAAGGTCAGTGCGGGCCCAGGACACTAACCAGGTGACACACACCACGCTGAAGACCACAGAAGGGGACCCCTGGCAGAGGTGTGGCGTCAGGCCAGTGGAAGGGTTTACTTGCATTCAGGATGGAGGAAGGCAAAGAAGTCCTCCTGAGTAACCCAGAGGCTGAGGGCCCCAGTCAGACTCCTGGCTTTGCACTTGCTCTTGACTGAGGACAAAGTGCCCTCAGTTTCTAAGTCTTGGTTTCTGCATCTGCGAAATGGGGTTCATACAATTCACCTCGCAGGGCTATTTGGGAGGTTAGATGACACAGAAAATAGTTTTTGGGCTTTTGGGGCGGGATTGCTAATTAGCGTTTGGAACTCCATCCCATGGGTGGAGAAATCCCCACTTTGTGACAAGGTGGGGGACAAAGCCCACCTTCCACTACCAAAGCCAACGGCACCAGTCTTGCCTGGCGAAAGAGAACGAATCCAACACTCATTTCTGTTGGGGTGATTTTTTTTTCTGACAAGTGACAGTCTTCATTTTGTATTTCATCTCCACTGTGTGTTTCATAAAGGTGGTAATTTTGCCAAAAACAGAGGGTTTTGCTTATTATTCCAAGGGCTTTTCTCAATCCCTCAAAGTACACTGGAAATCGGGATTGGGCTTTTCTCTTCTGCTATGCACCGGCTTCCTTGCTGGATTCTTCCACGGTGATTTAGGACTCCCCAACACCAAAGTCATACTCTGTGCCTTCAGGAAACCCTGTACCTTCTGCAAGACACGCAGCACGGTGCACTGTGCTTGCTGACACTGTTAAAATGCTCATGAGCCCCAACAATCAGCTCTTTCTAGACGTGACAGAGACGGGAGGGGCGTATGTGATTTGTGAGCGGCACCGTGGGGGATATTTCTGTCGGGACTAATTTGAGAAGCAGCCAGTTAATTAGTGAAAATTTTACATAACGAAGAATTGAGCTTCTCTACTCAATCTTATAACTGTAGGCCTTGGATACCGAATATCCAAGGTGAGAACCCCCCTCGATACGCCCTGTCTCTCCCAAACACCGCCAGACAGGGCACTGGCCCGTTGATGGCGTAGGGCGGGCTCCACGGGCCTCTCCTGCTGTGGTAACTTATTGGAATGCAGGGCAGGAAGGTTCTGTTCACAGTTCCACTTGCTGTTCCCTGGTTCTGTCTGGTGTGAGGGCAAAGGCCTCAGGTACAGTGGACACGTGTCACATCTGTGCCATCCCGCAAGGTCAGGGTCTGGTTTTCTAGCCCCTGCAGTCAGCATGACCCCGTAGGCACGGAAAGTGTTCAAACCAACCTTCATGACAGAATAAAAGCGCTGGGCTGGCCTAGGATGCAGGACACTAAGTGGACAGCAAGGTAACTAGACCACAGGGCTTCTAAATGCCAGCAGACAGGTGAAGAGGTGGCCAGAGTGAACCTGAGAGGCCCCTCCGCTCCAATCCCCAAAGGGCAGCTGCCCCAACTGCTCAGCTCTAGCTAAGTGGGGCCGGGAGAGACCGTGTGACCGACCCGTGGTGCCAGAACATTCCTTTTCTTCAAGAGCAACTGAAATTGTGTGGGAAACCTCTCCATGTTTATTTTACCGCGAATAGCCTTTCCTGAGTGTTCAATGTTGGGAACATCACAAGAAAAGAAAAACCACCTGCCTCTATATGACTCAGGTCTGCTGTCATTCTGTCACCTGGCTACACACGGTGGGGGTGGGGTCGACTGCCCTGGAGGTGGGGAACAGCCGCTGGCTCAGGGACCCTGAGGGGCCAGTCTGATCTGACCTAGGAGCTGTGTATAGGGCAGGGCGAGGAACGAATCTGGAGGAGGGGAGAGGTGGCTGGAATGACATAATACTGGCCCCCTCTGGTCACTGAGCCTTTCCGGTACTTTCTCTATAAAGTTGGCCCTTACACAACCCTGGGAAGTCGGCCGGTTAACTCGGTGGGAGGAAGCTGAGATGCAGAGGCATTAACTTGCCTGAGGGTACCTGACAACCAGAGAGAACGGGCATTTGTGCCCAGAGCTGTGCCAGGCTGAAAGCTCTTGGCTGCCCCGCAAGAAGCAGGTGCTCTGGGAGGAGCAAAGAACCACACATTTGCTTACCCGGCACACGTACTGGCTCTGGGGGCCGGGGGAGAAGGTCTTGGAGCGGATGATGGTGCTTCCTCGAAGAAATGGCCCCGGGGACGGCGTGCCCACCCGCCGGTCCTTGGGCCGCACCACTGTGGGGGATGGGGCCGGGGTCTCTGTGTTGGTCTCTTTGTCCACCTGAGGAAGAAGCCACAGCTTTGAGGCCCACTAATAACCACAGAGTCTCGGCCACCCACCCTGAGACTCATGGGGAAGACTCTCCAGCTGTTCTCCACTCCTGTCACCTCCCCTTTGTCCCACAGACACATGAGGGCTTCCCTGGTCCCAGCTCTGCCCAGACAAAACAATGCCCAAGGCCTGAGTCCCGGTCCCCAGTCCTACGTAATCCGTGGATTGGGGCTAGTGGGAGCATATCCAGTCCCCAAGCAAGCTCACGAGAGAGCAGCACAGATGCCTCAAGCATGGATGTCCCGGACCTCACACCCTCAAGACTTACATGCCAGGTACATTTTGACAAAGTCACACCCAAGACCTCCAACTGCCCTGCTGACGTTTTCTCAGAATTAATGGAGGCAGCCAGCAAACCTTGTTTCTTAAACTAGGTGACTAGGTATCCTAACCTGCTTTCATGTTGTCACCAGTAAACAACAAGCACACGAAGACACCAACATGGAGGGCTGAAATTCCTGTCATCGAAATGAGTCAAAACATATGCAGCGACACTGCTATGTCCCTTCGCAGGCCACCACATTCCAAGGGCCTGTCCCCTGATGCTACAGGACAAGACTCGGCCCTGAGCCTTTTGTAACTGCCCAGGCTCAGACCGAGGGCTATTTCCAACTCCCCGGCCCTCCTACCTTTACCGCCGGGCACTGGTCCACATCAGGGGAGGATTTCCCGGTGAAAACGGCCTCGTCTCCCTCCTCCTCCCCTGCTGCTCCCTGGTTCTCGCTGGGCCCCTCCTCGAACCTCCTGCGGTGACAAAGAACTCTGGTTACCCGCCTGCCTTTCCGGGTGCCCAGGGCAGGGCTTCCAAGACCTTTCATTTTTGAAGGGAAACAAAACCCATTTTAGGGAGCCATAACTGACATACCACCAAGTGCATTTTCCGTGTACAGTGTGAGAGTTTGGGCCAATGGATTCCTCTGTGTGACCAATACCACACTCAAGAAAGAGACCACTCCACTATCCCCAATGGTTCCCTTCACCCTTTCTCAGTTAATTTCCCTCCGCCCCCAGCCCAGCATGGGTCGGCTGTCACATTATAGATAAAATCTGATTTTTCTAGCATTTCATATAAATGGATTCAGACAGTATGTGCTCTATGTCTCCAGCATCCTTCTCTCAGAACAAATGTTTCTGGGATTCACCCATGCTGGTGATTGTATCAACAGTACATTCTTTTTTATGGCCAGGTAACAGTCCATTGGGTGGACAGACCACAATTTGTTTAGCTATTCAGCAGTGATCAACATTTCTTAGCAATTATGAAGAGAGCTTCTACAGACTTTCACCTATAGTCTGCATAGATAGATAGAGGTTTTCATTTCTCCTGGACACTGGGTCTGTCTGTCTGTCTGTCAGGGCTGCCGTAACACAATACCACAGACTGGTATTGTGGCTCAATGCAACACAAGTTTATTTCTTGCTGGTCCGGAAGCTGAAAGGCCAAGGGCAAGGTGTGGGTGGATCTGGTTTCCTTTGAGGCTTCTCTCTGTGGCGTGCAGGTGGCCACCTTCTTGCTGTGTTCTCAGATGCTCTTCCCTCTGTGTGGGCACCGTTGATATCTCCTTGTGTGTCCAAATTTCCTCTTCTTACAAGGATACCAGCTATACTGGATTAGGGCTCACCGTATATTTAACCACCTCATGTTAAGTTAATCGCCTTTTAAAGGCCCTACCTCCAAATACAGTCACATTCTGAGGTTCTGGGGTCAGGGCTTCAGTACATGAATTTTGCAGGGGACACAATTTAGACCCTAACAGAAATACAAGTATACCAAGGAGGAGAATTGCTGGGTCATGCAGTAAGTAAGTACATGTGTGTACTTTTAAGAAACTGGTTTTCCAGTGTGGTTATGCCACTTTACATTCCCACCAGCAATATTATGAGAATTCCAGTTGCTTATCTCGACCTGGTATTGTCCGTCTTCAAATTTATTCTAGTGGGTGTGTACGTACCTCCTATTGTGGTTTTAATTTGCACTTTCCCACTGACAATCTTTTGATGCATTTATTGACTATCCATGCATTTTCTTTTGTAAAGTGTCTTTAAGAATCTTTAGACCATTTAAAATCTGGGTTGTCTTTTTATTACTGAGTTGTAAGAGTTCATTATACATTCTGGATATAAATCCTTTCCAAACATTTTCTCCAAGTCTATGGCTTGACTTTTTAGGTTCTAAATGGTGTCATCAAAGAACAGAGGCCTTTTTTATTGTAACAGAGTCCAATTTATCCATTTTTAAAAGTGGTTTGTGATTTTAAAGTCCTACTGAGTAACTCTATGCCTGATCCAAAGTTGCTAAGCATTTCTCCTACACTTTCTTTTAGGAGTTTCATCATTTCAGTACCTGTTTAAAAATGAATCCAAAGTGGATTTCAGATTCATTTTTAAATCTGATGCTCCAAGTTTACTTTTTTCTATATGGATATTCAATTGTTCCAGCATTGTTTGTTTAAGAGACCTCACTTTTGGTGAAATTCTTCCTAATTCTTCTTTCCCCGTGGGCTTCACAGTTGGAAGGAGTTAGTGCAGCCAATGGACTGGATTTGTTGATCAGTAATCTCTCTCTATTCCCATCTCTCCTTTTTAAAGAGATGCATGGCCGCCAGGCTTCTGATCAGCATGAGATGAGACAGCATCACCACACTGAGCAGAAGGAAATCCAGCCCAAAGCAGAAAACCTGACATCTAGTTAGCTGGCTCAGTGACATTGTGGATAAACCCAAAGTCTCCCTCAGGATTTTCCCCAGTGGGGAGAATAGATCTTGGATCCCCAGTGCCAGCCCCAGCATTAAAACCCTCTCTGCACTTGGATGGGGACTTTGGGAGGGGTTCTGCTCTCCCCTCCGTTGTACCCTCAGCTTCTCTGTCTCCTTACAAAAGAGCCATTAAACAGGGGAACAGGCAAGGAGCAGCTACTCCAGAATTCTGCCATCGCCACGTTAACCAGCATTCACTGGGGGCGTAACAAGCTCCAGGCGCTACGCTGACACCTTGTAGCAGTGCAGTAAGTGATCACTGTCTGCAGCTCATGGGCTCAAAGCTGAGGGTCACTGAGTGGACAGGCCCCATCCAGTGTCACGGGCTGCAACATGGTAGATGTGGTAGAGCCCCATTCCCAAACCAGGCTTGTCCAAGTCCACTATGCACAGCCACTACGGAAATCCCCTTTGATTATGAATCTGATCTAAGTATTTCCAGAAAGGGAAAAAAACCCCCTCAATTGTAAAGAGAAAAAATAATTAAAATAGACACCTCTTTTCACCCTTTGGGGCGGCATAAAGAGGAAGCAGTGATAACCTTGAGGGTTTGCAAAGGCAGGGGGACCAGGCATATCCCTGGGGGAGCATCCATCAGAGCAGCCATCGTACACTCTGACGTCAATTGAGCAGCGTCTGCTAGAACAGAACACGCACATGGTCTTGATGACGTACTGTCAGTGGATTATGTTGAGGGTCAGAGAGGTTGCCACCTCGTAATCCCTGCTGGGGGGAGCATTTACTAGTCCCATCTGACTGGAGAATTATCCCCGAGGCCACTTCTCCACATGCCCTATACAAACACAAGTTCCCCACAAGGCCACTATGGGGACTGTCACCATAGCATTGTGTGTGATTATATTTTCCTATGCTGTCTACCACTTAAGAGTTCTGTTTGGCTTGTGAATCCTAAAAAGAAAAAGGCAAACCCAGCCTTCTGATTATATGCACAAAAGAAACCTAACCGAATAAAAGGAAGGAGAAACAATGGCTCCCTGGGCCTTGGGTGCTCAGGGAGAAGGAGGGTCCATCAGAACACTGGGCCGCTCTTTGAGAGGCTTCCCTCCCTCTGAGCATGAGTCCAGAGCTGGGCAGGCCCCCGCCAGGCTAGTTAGCATTCCAGCGCCCACAGAAGCCTGCTGCCTGGGGGAGGGGCTGCAGATGGATTTACCCCAATGGGGCAGCACTGGGATCCCCAACCCTCTTTGTAAGTCAGTGTCTAGGGAAGTCTGAATGGCAAGGGGTGGGGAGAGAGCCCCCTCCCCCCCCCCAACAGAGGAAGCGAGAACAGAAGGCGGTTGCTAGGTGATGGTGTGAAAAGTCTCCATACAAGCTTGGAATTTGGCGGAAACCACTGATCTTGTGCCAAGGGTTTGGAAGACAGGTCCTGGGCCTATTTCCGGCATCGGACCTTTGCCTTGGGAATCGCAGCCCAGCCCAGGGCAGCTCGGCAGTGCACTGCAGAGAGGGACAGAGAGGGAGGAGAGAAGCGGGGGAGAAGGGAGGTGAGGGTAGAGGGAGAGATCAGAGAGAGGGGGATGGGAGGGAGAGAGAGAGGAGAGAGGGACTGAGACCATGTGGGAGAACCCTAGAACAAACCCACGAATGTGTACAAATTCAGGACCCTTCATCTCGCCGAGGAACAGCAAAGGAGAATGAAGTATAAAGGAGAGGTCCGCCTGCGGGCCAACCCCAGCCCACCCGCCGTGGACCATCCTAGCTATGGATGGTTTTAGTATCTATTAATGGATGAGAAACGACGAAGAGGAGAACGATGTTTCACGCCAAGCGCGAATGACATGAACTTCAAATTCCAGTGTCCGTCATCAAAGTTTTGGAGACAGGGACACAGTGGCTGGTGTGTGTGTGCCGTCGTCGGTGGCTGCTTTTACACTAAAAGCCGCCGAGTTGAGAGATGCGAAGACTCTGTATGGCCCATAAAGCAGGCATTTATGACCTGGCCCTTTCCAGAAAGTGTGTACTGGCCCCTGGAGTAAAATATACTAAGGAAAGCCTCCTTCCAAGACTCAGTGTAGACTATGGGTTGTAACGGAGTAAACAGAGGAGTTAGAGTGCTTCCTGTGGGTCAGGGTCTGTGTCAAGTGCTTTTCATGCCTAATTTTATTGAGTCTACAAAATCCTCACGTGTAGTGGCTACTTTTAAAATCTGTATTTCACAGATGAGCAAAAGAGGGTTTAGAGCCATGGTTCTCAGCCCAGGGTGCACATTAGAATCACCCGGGGGACTTTAAAACTTAGTGATGCTCAGGCCTCACTCAGACCTAGGATCCCACAGGAAGGTGGCTGAGCGAGACTCGGAATCTGTATGTGTGAATGTACTTAAGCCCGGCCACACCCTCCCAGAGGGCACATTCCTAGGCCACGGTCATCTCTGAGATGGAATTCTCCCTCTCCCTTTGGAGCTGGGAGTTAGCAGTGCTCCTTCCTGCTTTCCTAATAATAACCTCTACCATCTACTGAGTGTCTCTTGTGAGCTTTTTCATCTTCATTAGTGGCTTCCCCTTCAGTCCTATCCATAGCAAGCAATATATCTAGCCAGACATTAATAGTCTTGTTTTGTTTTCATTACATTTAATTGTCCACGGTTCCCTTCTGGGGCAGACTTGGCTCATGGCTTATCCAATATCCATTTCCACTTTCCTCCTTAGTAATGGAACCCTGACTTTTGCATTCAATGGAACAGACCTCATTTCCCAGCCTCCCGTGCAGTTAGATAGGCCAACTGGTTCACTCGGCTAATGAGAAGTAGAACTTGCTAGACGGGACTTTCAGAAATGCTCCTTGGTTAAAAAGCACCAGACACACTCTTGACTTTCCCTCTTCCTGATGCCTACCTGATGGCTGTGACTCAGCAGCCACTTTGGGCTACAAAGCAGTCTTGATGATGTAGGTCACACAATAAAGCAGAATGAGGAAAGGAGTCTGGGTTCCCAGTATCATCTGGGACCTGACAAATGAGCCTTGGATGGCCTTCTGCTATTTTTCTATTTGAGTAACAAAGAAATAAATTTCTGTCTTCTGCTCTCTGTTCCTAGCAGTCAGATGAAATTTCTTATTGAAGAAATCTTCAATTCATGGCAAATTATACTTATTTCCCATTTATAGTAATATAAAGTATCTTTTAAGTTTTTTTTTAAATAAAAATGAATGTAAGTACATCAAGAGAAACTAATATTAGATGTGAACTAGCATGACTAATTCACAGAGTACAAAATAACAAAGTGGGTAGGGATTTTGGGAACCACTGTGCCAGGCTCTCACACTGTGTCACTGCCTGCAGAGAACCCCTGAGCAGACAGGGTCTTAGTTTTCCCAGGGGAGCATACCTCTTGGTTGCCCTGATGGTTAGGGATCCAAGCCAGACCGGTACCTGAGGCCCAAGGGCGTGCTCACTCACCAGCTGTCTTCCAGGGTCTGGGTGCTGCTCCTTCCCTCCTGCCTCTTCTCCAGCTCCACTGCTGTCTGTTCCAACAGGGCAGACACAGCGTCCTGTGGGGACAAAGGCTCATGGGTTCATCTGCACACCATGGTTGCCGCCCCTCTTGGGGCTTCTCAGAGACTGACCCTCCCCGTGAACTGAGGGTAACAATGAAGACCAGGATGGGTAAGTGCCTCGCCCCAAGGTCCCTGATACATCAGAAACACAGCACTTAGTTCTTCCAACTAGCAGTTCTCTTGAAAACAACCCTAGGACACGTGGACAGTTCTAGAAGACAGCCAAGTTCAGCAGCTGAGTGAGACAGAATTATATAGGACTCCGGCTATTCGGAGATCACAGTGTAGGCACCCTCATGTAAACCATCAGTAACAAAACAGTGTGAGAAGGACTATAAGTGAGGTAAGTGTGGATGTTTAAGAGCAGAGGAACAATGGCTACACCAGCTTGGGGAGCGGGAGGGGCTGGGGGTGCATTCAGGGAAGGGTTCCTGGAGGAAGAAGGTCTATACTGAGTATTGTCCACAGCGAAAACGTCTGTGTGACCTGAGGAAATAATTTCACCTCTCTGAGACTCGGTTTCTGCTAAAACCCACTACAAAGGTTGTTACGAAGATGAATACAGAATATGTGTTACATAAGGTGTGCAGAAGCGTACCTAGCACGTAAGTGGCACTCAGTAAATGGCAGCTAATAGAGAAGCAAACCTGATCTTGTAGTTCTTCAAAGGACATGGTTAATTTGCAAAGACCCTGGGCCAGAGCCCAGATAATTTCTAAAATTTTCTTTTGGGGAAGGATAGCACGAATGAACATGAATTAAAGGCCTGGTATGTGCCAGGCACTGACAGATGTAGCATCTTACTGAGTCTTTACCACCATTCCCAGAGGGAGAGATTATGATTTTTCCCTTGCAAAACGGGAATGAGGAAACTACAGGAATATGCCGAGGGTTGGTGTTGACCATCCAAGAAAGAAAGTGCTCGAGAGCAAAGTAGAGGGGTCTGGTTTTTAGACCTCTGCCAGCTCATGGACTCGATTTTGGTTGCTTATTAGATGTATGTCCTTAGGTCACCTTTCTGAGCCATTGTAAACCATAAAGGACAAACAGAAGAGTGCCTCACATAAAAGGAAGTGAGAAAATGATGATGAAGAAGAAAAACAAGGAAGAGGAGAAGAAAATACATTGACTCCTCACCCTTATCCCGACCTGTGTGACCCAGCCCACCCCCTCCACTGAAATTCTGGGCCGTGACCATGCAAATTAACCCACCACCTGGGCTCCCACACGACACCACTCTATCTAGGTCCAAGGGCAACTTCGCTGCTCGGGTGAGTCCTGGCCAGTCTACTCGGCCAGCAGACGCGGGCTTTGCAAGTGCAGGAAAACGCTTAAGGTCATTTCACAGGTTTAAATACACTACACTAAAATCAAAATAATACATATTTTCAGCCAAAACCAGGCAAAGGTAAGATTTTTAAGAAAAAGTAATGAGACTGATACCATTCATCAAGCCCTTACCAAATGCCCATTAAAGCTCTGTGCCTCTGCAGAACTGTGTAACAACCTTTCAGATTCAGTCATGAAGAAATGCAGGCTCAGAGAGGTGACATATTGACCCCTGTCACCAACGAAGCAACACCCAGTCAGCTTTCTGACTGTTCTTCCCATGACTCCCCTCTGCCTCTTCTAGAAAGCCTCCATTATGGACCACTATGCACACAGTGGGGTCTCAATACAGCTTAATTTTCTGTCTTCCACAGGTTTCACATTCTTTCTTCACTTAATTTTTTTAATTGTAAATTAAGGTCTTCATATTCAGTCAAGCAATGTACAAAGCAGAGAGAGCACCGAAGGGAAGGAGGAAAGTTGTAGAGCGGGGGTGCTGGCCCCTTACAGAGGTCTCTCCTGTTCTGGCCTCTTTCCCTGCTCCGCCCACTACCCCCTGCTCCGCCCACTACCCCCTGCTCCGCCCACTACCCCCTGCTCCGCCCACTACCCCCTGCTCCGCCCACTACCCTCTGCTCCGCCCACTACTCCCCGCTCCGCCCACTACTCCCCGCTCCGCCCACTACTCCCTGCTCCATTTCCTCCACCTCCAATGCCTGAGCGAGGCTCTTCTGTCCTTGCATCACGGAGCAGGATGGCACAAACCCGAAGCCCAGCTCACCGTGCTTTCAGGCCCTGGAGGTGGGGCCCAGGCTCCCCCTGGCTGGGGCTCCCGGCTCTGTTTCAAGTATTTGTAGCTCAGGAGGTTGTACCAACGAGTCGACCTCTCGCCCGACCGGCAGACCTCGGCTAGGCTGATCTGGGCACCTCCCTGTTGAGGACAGGAAAAGGGACAGTATAAGCGGGGACTGGCAAGATGTTCTGGGGTCCGGCTCCTTGGAAAAGTATGGGAAACCCCCCTCGGTCTGGGATGGAAACTTCCTGGAGGGATGCAAGGGCTAGTCGTCAATCATTTCCAAAAGCTCACACATTCACTAACTTACTCATCGGCTGACTCATTTGCCAAATGTTTGTTACATGTTCTCTGTAGATACTGATGTAGAGAGCTCTCCAGGCTGTATCATTCAGGTAAACAAACAGAACAGTATCTACAAAACTGCAAGCTTTGTGCATCAATATCTGGGCAAAGAGAATTCTGGTCAGAGGCAGCAGCAAGTGTGAAGGCCTGGCCGGGGGGAGCGTGCTGGTGTATTCCAGGGACACAAGGCAGTGGAAGGGACAGTCTTGGGGAGGAAATCGAAGAGATTACAGGAGTAGATCCCGGTGGGCCGTGGGGGCCAGGTGCGGACTCTAGGTGGAGACAGAAGCCATGGCTAAGTCTTCCAGCAGGTGTGGCAGGCACTGCTTCACAATTTAACAGGATCACTCAGCTATGGTGCTGAAGAGACAAAAGGAGGCAGGCACAGAGGCGGGGAGCCCAGCAGGAGCCGGCTCCAACGTGCCCCAAGAGAGATGACAGTGTGGGGCAGTGGGGAAGGCCGCTGGAGTCTGGGATCTTTCCAAGGTGGCACTACCAGGAGTTCCTGAAGGACTGGGTACGGGCGGCAGCAGGGAGGGACGGGTCAAGGATGACCCTGTGGTCTCTGGCCTGGGCAAAGGAAGAGTGTGGCTGCCATCACCAGAGACAGTGAGGACACGGGAGGAGGGTCAGGGGTGCACTTGTGGGCTGGTGACCTGAGATGCCCACTGGACGTGCAAAGGACAGACATGTGAGTTAGAGGTGAGCAGGGCAGCTCAGGCCGGGGTCAGACACGTGGGACAGTGTTTGAAGCTGACAGATGGCATCACCAAGGGAATCAAGGGGCAGAGGAGGAGCAAGGCCCGAGCCCTGGAAGGGTCAGGGAAATGAGGAAGCATCAGCCAAGGAGACACAGAGAGCGCCAGCGATGTGGGGAAAATGCTAGGAGCGCGACACATCACAGCAAAGGCCGTTGAGGGAGGTGGAGAGAGCCTCCGAGCCCCACGCAGCTGCCAGGCTGCGAGAGCTGAGGGTGGAGAAGTGCCCTCTGGATTTACCACCAAGCCGGTTCCGGAGGGCTCGGTGAGCACACTTCCGGGGGGATGATGGGAAGGCCCCAGGCGGGCTGGGTTACAGAGAACGTGAAGACCTCCACGCTTTGCTATAAAGAAAAGGAAGAAGTGATGCAGTAACTGAAGGTAGAAATAGGGTAAAAAAATTGTTTTTTAAGCATAAGAGAGACACCGCATGTTGGGATGCTGCTAAGTCAGGTCCAGTGGCAGAGGAGGGAGCAGAGAATAGCTATTGATGAGACGTCCTTGAGAGAGACTGGCCTTCGACAGGGGTGGGGCGGGCGCTTCCTCAGAACCAGGAGAAACAGCAGAACCTAGGACAGCAGCAGGGTGCGGGTAGAGCTTTGGGGAGAGGAGAGAAGAGAGGAATTCAGCACTGGGACAAGCCGGAGAGCAGATGCTCTATGGAGGTGCAGTGCCAACGCTGGGCAGCGATGGGGCTCCCGGGAGCCTCGTGGCCACGGTATTACAATGACCTCATCTGGCATGGCTGTGTGTGCTTCTCTCCAGGTGCACAGGGTGAAAGGAGGTGGAGAGCTCTCTTCGACAGGGCTGGGTTGTGCCAAGTGGGGGTGGCTAAGTGAGAGAGGGGTACAGGAACTGCTGTCACGGTGAATGATGGGCCATGAGTGGGGCCTGGGAAGGGGGCTGTTTCAGAACCTGTGCTGAGAGGCACTGAGCTGAGCAGCTGGGGTGGGGTGGGCAGGGCAGGCAGCTATGGCCCAGGCTGTTGCCGCCTATGATAGTGGGCAAAGCAGGCCAAGTGTGCCTCCAAACTCATAATCCAGGTCTAAGGACACGAGAGATGCTTACAGTCTCCCTGGGACAGACAGGATGGTTCAAGGGCCACATGTAAGGAAGCTGGAATCCAGGTTCAAATCCAAGCCCCTAATCCTATGTCCTGGAAGGCCCGGGCAGGCTACCTGGCCTTCTTGGGCCTTGATTCTTTATCTGTCAAATGCAGCAATCCCGCCGCACCCTCCTAGGGCTGCTGTGAGGATTAGATGACACCACGCGCCAAGCTCCTAGGCCAGTACTGGACGGGCACTACTGTTGCCTGGCAGAGTCAATGGCTCTCAACAGATTGGGGAATCTGCGCCTCCAGGAGTGCTGTGACACTGGTGGGGAGCAGACAAGCCCTTTCTCCTCCGGCCACCATACGTGGCAGCCTGACACACCATGTCCCCACAGGATATGGAAAAGTCGGTTTCCCATTGGCTATGGATGGAGACAAGCGACAGTGAGCTGAGCGCTTGGCTGCTGCCATGGGAACCAGCGATGGCCAGGCTTCAATTAGGGAAGGGGAATAAAAGGCATCCACTTAGCAGAAGAAAGCAGGCCCGAGTGTTCTCATGTGGGCATGGCCCAGGCTGAGCACACGCCTCCCTGGAGGAACCCGGGTATGGGAAAAGCATTGTTCTGCCCTGTCAGTCAGCGGCCACCACGCTCGCCACATCCTCCCGTCACCATCCCCACTGGCGGGCTCCAGGGAGCACTGTGCTGGCACCATGGGAAAACCGGGGGACTGACATGGGTGCGCAGCAGAGCTGGGGTCTAACTATGCCCCTGCCACGTCCTGACTGTGATCCTGGGGAAGCACCTTCTCATCTCTGGGCCTCAGTTTCCTCACTGGACCGATTTTATAAGATGGAGTGAGGATCAGCAGCCACCATACGCAGAAGGGGCTTAGCTCAATGCCTGCCATGTACACTGTACCCAATCGACACTGGCCACTGAGTGACTGTCAGTAACAGCAACAACATCAGGGCAGGGATGCCATCTACACCCCAGGGAGGAGGAGAGGGGTAGGAGCCGGTTTCCAGGGCAGACTTTTCGCTGCTTTAAGTCCCCGCTGCCCAGGGTGCAGTCCCAGGACCAGCAGCATCAAATGCAGATTCCCGGGTCCCCTCCCAGACCTGCTGAAACTGAGTTTGCATGCTACCAGAGCCCAGGTAACCCGTGTGTGCATTCAAGTTAGGGAAGAGCTAATCTGGAGCCTCAGTTAAGCCCTGGGGCCAGTCCTGTGGCAGGGAAGGGCTTCATAGCATAAGCAGCTCCATCAGGTATGGAGGGCAAGGAGGTTGGGGGTCAAGTGTAGAGAGACCAGACCAGCCTGCCCAGGAGGCAGGACCACCATGGCCACTGGCCCAGCTTCCAGACGCGGAGGCCGGGAGATGCCCCAAGAGGTGAACACGTCCTGTTTCTCTCCTGTGCACACGCCCACGTGTCCTGTTACCTGAAGCCGTCCATCTCCAACAGGGCCCTCGACACAATGCGCCATTTACCCTCACTGGCTTACAGGCTGGCCTTCTAAGGTGGCTTCCGTTATTTCCTATCATTGCTCGTACTCTGAAATCTAAGTGGCACAGGGGTAACAAAGCCCTCCCTCACCTCTTTTAACTCATGTGTGCACCACGACAAGCCCCCGAGTCAGCTACAAGTCCCCACCTCACAGAGAAAGCTGAGCAAACCCTCTGCACATGGGTCTGCCTGTCTCTGGGGACCCAGGGCTACTCCATCGCCAATCCCGCCTCCTGCCAGTGGCGTGGGGGTGGGGGACATTGGAGGAGCTCTGCTCCAGGGAGGGGACTAGCAGTGGATCCATCCAGTGAGAACCTACTGTGTGTCGGATACCTGATAAGTGCTTTACATGAACTCTCTCAATCCTTATTATGACTGTTCCAGTGGGCACGAGGGAAGCATTATCATTTGCATTTTATGGATCAAAAAAGTGAGGATCAGAGAGGTTAAGTAAGCTGCCCAAGGTCACCCAGCTATGCAGTAGATAGTAAAGGTAGGATCTGAGCCCCTGCCAGTTTGTTCTCCTCCAAAGCAGCACAGGTAAAGCTGTGGTATGTGGCCAGCATCCTCCAGGTTCTGGCCACTTAAAGGACCATGCTCAGGTCTGTTGTTCCCCTTCCTCCTGTGAAATGAGCCCCCCGTACCCCGCCCCATGTGTCTGAGAAGGCTGTTTGCCTGTGGGCAAGTCTCCGTGTAGAACCTCAGGTGACAATGACACAACAGTCTGTTTTCTCTAAGCCCTCCTCCTGAAGCGCAATGCAGACCAATCCCCAGGACAGAAGTCTGCACAGACAGACAGAGCCCTCACCAGACAATCTTCCAGATGGCTCTGGTCAGTGCTACAGATGTCCACTCTTAAGGTCTTCTGCTGAAGGGCTGGATAGGACATGGACACCCAGAACACCTCGTTGAAAACAAGGGTGTCCGAGGCATCCAGGGACCGGGTCCGGAACAGGCAGGTGGTGCTTTCGGAGCAGGGAAGGACAGCCACACGGATGTTCCTACAGGGAGACAGAAACGCAGGACAGCCTGTGTCAGCGCGGTCCGGGCTCACGTGCTGAGTTAACCAGCTGTGGCTAATGTCGAAGAAAAGTGCGGACAAGGGACTGTCAGTTTTCAAGACGTCACGCAGGAATTTGTGGGGGATGCAGATAAGGGCCCCCAAGGATAACACACTGCTCTTCCTTCTCCAGAGTCCCCTAAATCCTCAGGAGCTCAGGCACAGGGAGCCTGAGGCCAGAAGCGTGTGGAGTTCCACAGTGAGGCTGCTTGTTCACATGCAGCAATCCTCACACGACTGCTGGTAGAAGGTAAAATGCGACAACTCCTGCAGAGGGGACGGAGACAACCCTGCCAAAATTACAGATGCATTTACCCTGTGACTCAGACAGCTCACTTCTAGGCACCCTCGCAGATAACCCTGAATGAATGCCAGGGACATGGGAGGAGGTTCTCCATTCCGGCGCCCTGTGTACAAGTGACAGACTGCAAACAGCCCTAGTGCCCACTCTCATCTGCCCTCTGTTCGGCGTGCTTTCCTCTTGCCTTCCTCCTTCTCGCACGTCATACCCTTGGGTGCTGGCTGGGTGCGGACCACAGAAACGTAAGCTCCTGCTGCCGCCATCAGGCCTGCCATGCAGCTAAAGGAGAACATGCAGGCACGTGACTGCAGTGAACCACCGATGTGCTCTGTGCTGGGAAGAGCCAACGGGCAGGCAGTGCAGGCATTTGTTGCATTATCAATTTCAAGGTCGCACCCATCACCTCCGACAGAGGCACCGTGACGGGCACTGACTCCTGAGAATGGCAGACCTGTCTCTTTCTGCGTGAACTACTGAGCTGAGAGCAGATAAAAGGGGCCATGACCTTCTTCTTCATGAGGCTTCAAGTTCACAAAAGCAGGGATCTGCTCCCGACCCCGTTCTTCCTGCCAGCACGTGGTAGGTGCTCAGGATGCATTTGTGAGGGAAGAGCACTTCTCTCTGGGCTCAGCATGTGTGCCATCATGCCTGGATCCACATCCACAGTGCTGACACTCTGCATCACAGTCCCAGGCACTGTCCAAGCAGGACAGACGAAGGGAGTGACCCTGGGGATGCCCATAGAGGGTGACGCCCCATCAGCTACGTACTCACACTTTCTGGTCTTGCTGCAGCAACAGAGCAGAAAGGTTACTCAGCTGGATGACTAATACCGCAAACTGCTTATTCTTCTCGTCATACCTGAAATGGAAAGGGGCATACGGAGCCCGTTAGTGACACTCGTCTCCCTTGTGGCTGACTGGGGAGCCCAGGCTTTGGTGCGTTGCTGCCCCTGGGAGTGGAGGGCCTATCCATCCAAATTTTATTTTATTATTATTTTTTTGTTTTAATTTTTTTTAATTTTTAATGTGGATAGTTCCCTGGCTGGGAATCGAACCCAGGCCGCAGCGTTGACAGCGCCAAAGCCTTAGCCACTACACCACCAGGGAGCTCCCACTGTCTGAATTTTAAAAGGGGAGCCACGTGCTTGCTTTGGCAGCAGATATACTAAAAGTGTAGGAAGCCAAGAGCTTGCGTGAAATTTCCCGATAGTTAAATGCTGCTAACTAATTCCTATTAAAAAAATGTTGAAGCCACCCCCTCCACCCCCACCAAGAGAAAACAAGAATAAGGCTGGGCTGCAGCCCCCCCCACCCCACGCCCAGGGGTCAGCGTAGGTCCAGGTGGCTGAACTCTCGATGGGATGGAGACAAAAGCCACAGCAACGCTGACCAATCAGGTCCCAGCCCTGGTCTGGCTCCACCACTGGCTGGCTCCCAGCGCCAGGGCAGGTTACAAGGTCTTCAGACCTCATTCCTTTCTTGGAGTACGGGGAGCTGGGAGGTAGAAAGAGTTGGGTCCCCTGCAGCCAGGCGCCTACAAGTGTTAGCAGCTCCTGGTGATTCTGCCTTCCTCTTCAGGCAGCCAGGAAGGTAAATGCTGGTGAGACACAGCCCATGGGGATGGGACCTTGCAGAGACCCCTCCCCTCTGGCCCGGCCCTCCCTGTCACTTACTTCAGGGCAATCTGCACCCGGGTTGCACCCACTGCTTCTGATTCATCACTGTCGAAGGCAGCAGGTTCTGATGCACCCAGTCTGGAAGGGAACATGGAAAACAAGGGTCAGACCTCCTTGTGGCGGCAACCTGGGGCCAAAGTCACTCTCTAAGGACAGCGTTCTGTCTGGGAAGGTGCAGCAGGAGCCTCAGGAGAAAGTCTGGGTTGGCCTGGTCATCCTTGCTGCAGACCCTCCCTTCCCACCACTGCTGTGGATCGCTCTTGAAGGGGCTGCCCCTTCTCCAGTACCTGCTCCCCTAGCCTTACACCCCTTAACAACCATGGAACTAACGCCCACCCGGAAGTGCCCCCGGCCATGGGGGCAGGGGCTGAGCTGTCTGCATCTTTGGCACAGCTCCAAACAGGGCTGCCCATGGGGGTGGGGGTGGGGTGGGGAGTGGGGTCACTTGGGCATGCCCTCCTGAAGGCCTCTCCCACACACCTTGGGGGTTCAAACTCTGCAGATTCAGCAGATTCAGAGTTCTCAGAGATCCAGGACTCAGCGACCCACCTCTGCACGGACGCCTCGTACACACCACTGTCCCCAGCCATGGATTCATCCGACACGGCAGCCGAGACACAGGCCACTTTGAGGCCGCACCCTTGGGCTGTGTTCATAGCTGGAGGGAAAAGTGGGAAAAGAAAGGACGGGAAGGTGGGGTTCAGAAACCGGGGCACCGTTTTTGTAACAGGTGGTCCTGCCCAATTCCAGTCACTTCAGAACTCGAGGGCCAGGTCCTGCCTCACTTTGGGGTGCAGGCAACAGTAGCATCGGACTCTATTTCTGATGGCCCGGACTTCGGAGTCAAACTGCCTGGGTTCCAATCTCGGCTCCACCACTTACTGCTTCATGAACTGGGACACTGAGTGGACACCCCTCAGCCCCAGTTCCTCATCTGTAAAGCGGACACAACACCGACCCTGCAGAGCTGTTGGGAGGGCTCCAGGAGACATTACAGGGGAGTCCAGGCACAGGAGTGAGGAAAGTATGCTATAAAACCCATTACCCCTGCTCTTCCTGCAACCGTCATTCCTACCAGTACAGCGATGCCTTCCAGATGGATCCGACACACCTGGGGCAAAATTTAACAGCCCCCGGACCCTCGGGGGAGGGTGTGTGGGGAGGAACAGGAAAGACTGAAGTGCCAGCTTTTCCATTCAGCCTCTCTTATTCCATTTGTCTCCCTGCCCTGGATGGAGGCCCCCAAAAGTCTCTGACCTGTGGCTCAGACCAGACACTTGGCACTCCCTTCCGGCCTCAAGTCGCGGTGCTGACAGTGTGCCAGGCCCACCGCCAGGTTCAGAGCTACCGTGATGAGTAGGACAGTTCCTGCCCTCTACGTGGCAGGCAAGGCCAATGTCAGGTCCCTGGACTTCAAAGCCATCACTCCTGAGCACCCTCTGTGTGCCAGGCACTGGGGGCAGACTAGAGAGGAGACTGGGGGGTGGGCAGGCTGGGGAATGAGATGGTGACAGCAAGCCGAGGGGATGTGAGTGGCCGGCATCCCGCACCTGCTGCAGCCTGTGGAGACCCCCCGCCTACAGACCCACACTCTCCCCGCTCCGCTAAACCACTTACGGAGATTAATACGTCTGCTGACTGAACAGCGGCACTAATCGCATAACCTGCTTAGCGTCTGGGCTCAGCTGGGCATCACTCACTGCGGGAAGGTTCTGGAGATGGCACGAAGGAAATGCCATCCTGAGACACGCAGTGTCCGGCCACCAGCCCCAAGGATGCTGTGGTGGGGTGTGGACGGGGGTTCCCTGCTAGCACCAGGCTCGGGTCTCCGGCTTGGTTTAACGTGCCCTTGGGTAGCAGCAGGCACTCTTCCTGAGCCTCGTTAGAGGTTCCACCTGTACCTCCTCCTCTCCAGGGAACAATTTTCTGAAGTTTGCCACCTGCTGTAGTAGGAAGCCTGTTTTTATTTTTGTTTGAGAGCACGCAGCGTGACTCCCTTCCTGATGAGGGGGCCCCCGGGGAGCTCTTGGCTCCCCGGCGAAGGGAATGGCTGGCACTCACCCCGCAGAGCCTTTAATTAACCAGGACATCTCGTCTTTCCCCCTTGCTGCCACTGGCCCTTCCTTGCACGCAAATGGAGAATTCTGGACCCAGCAGCGGCCCTCCAGCCCAGTCTCGGAGCCTGAAGGCTGAGCTGGGTCCAGCTCCCCTTAGCTGGCCCCACCGAGAGCAGGAACTGGCATGTGGCTTCAGGTGGACCCAGTGGATCAGGCAGTCTTGGTATAGGTAACAGTACCTGGGTCTCGTATACCTGCACTGAGAACCTGTGTACAGGTAACAGTACCTGCATCTCGTATACCTGCGCTCAGCACCTGTGTACAGGTAACAGTACCTGCATCTCGTATACCTGCGCTCGGCACCTGTGTATAGGTAACAGTACCTGGGTCTCGTATACCTGCACTGAGAACCTGTGTACAGGTAATAGTACCTGTGTCTCGTATACCTGCGCTCAGCACCTGTGTACAGGTAACAGTACCTGTGTCTTATACACCTGCACTGAGCACCTGTGTACAGGTAACAGTACCTGCGTCTCGATTACCTGCACTGAGAACCTGTGTACAGGTAACAGTACCTGCGTCTCGTATACCTGCACTCAGTACCTGTGTACAGGTAACAGTACCTGTGTCTCGTATACCTGCACTCAGTACCTGTGTACAGGTAACAGTACCTATGTCTTGTATACCTGCACTCTGTAAGTCACAGGCAGGAAAGCCCAGGAACCCCAGGGCAGCTGACTGAGCGCCATGCTCAGACCTGACCTGCACACCCAGGGCCACAGGGAAGTGGTGGGGCCAGCGAGCAGCAGCGTCTCTGAGGAATAAACACACTGAGTTCGCATCCCAACCGGAGCGTGATCAGTGACACCAAAGAGGCTGGGCTCTGCCGTCAGAAAGACCCAGATTCCAACCCTTGCTGTCCTACTTGCCAGCTAGGGGACCTAGGGCAAGTGACGTCACCTCTCTGAACTGCTGTTTCCTCGTCTGTGAAATGGGATGACAGAAGCTGCCAACTGCCCCATGTCAAGCACGCTGCCCACCATGCAGTGCACCCCAATAAATGTTAACTGTTACGATTTATTATGAGGTTGCTGCTAAAGGTAAAGAGGTTTCCTTTCAGTACGTCTTAACTGTCACCATCAGCACTGTGTTCGAAGATTAGTTCTCGACTCTCAATCCACATCAGAATGTTCCTTCTGACCCCAAGCAGAACTGGGGTCAGATCACGTCATTCCTCGACTTCAAACAGTTCTGTGGGTCCCCAATGCAATTAAGATAAACTCCAATCTCCTCATTGCAGTCCCCCAGGCCTTCTGTGACCCAGACTCTGTCTGGTTAGCCTTGTTCGAGACCCTGTCCCCCAGCTCCGGCCCCTCGGCAGCCCCTCGCCTCACCCCAGAGGTTCTGTCCTTGCTTTTTCCCCGAGGCCAGCTCCTTCTCACTGCTGGAGCCTCCATTCCAATGTCACCTCCCTGCACAAGCCCACCTGAACTGGCAGGCCCACCCAAACCTCAGCGGCTCCGTCACGTCCCGTTCCGATGTCTTCCCAGTGCTTTCCATTCGTCTGGCTGCACAGTTGGCATCTGTGCCTTCATTTGCATGTACACTTCACAGGAACAGGGACCGGTCCCCGACACAGTATTCTTGTGACTAAACCAGTGCCTGGCACACGGCACATCTGTTGACTGACTGAACCACGTGCATCCACTAGCAAAGGTAGCACAGGACCTGGCAGGTACGTTTCAGGACCTTCTTACTAATGATTATCTGTTGAATGCGTGAGCCCACCAGGGACTGAGAACATAACAGACACATAATAAATACCCACTAGATGAACACACAGATCAGTACGCCAGGTGAAGAGCTGGCACACGGAAAGCAGCAAGTGAGGACCACAATCACGACCGTTGCTGGGGTTGGAGCGCAGGCCTGAGTGTGGCGCCCGCCTCCCTCCCACCCTCCTCGCGGCCCCCGCCCTTGGAGGAGGCGCTCTCTACCTTGGCCCGCCTGCTGGCCCTTGGCTCTGGCTTCCTCCAGCCGGTATGGCTCCCGGGAGCTGCTGCCAAGGCTCAGTTCGCAAAGAGTGGCACTCAGCTCGGGGTCTTCCAACTCCAGGGGGTTCAGGAAGGCGTCTCCAGCCAGGAGGGGGTCGGTGATGAGAGGGGAGCAGGGAGGGGATGGGGAAGAGAGAGACGAGCGGGGGGACAGGGAGCTCATGGACTTCGGGGTGCCGGACAGGGAGCGCAGGGCCTGCAGGCGGCTGCCCCCCTCCGCCTTCTGGGTCTTGGCTACCTCGTCCTCGTGGATGGTGGTGATGCAGCCCGAGGGCCGGAAGCCCGTGGCCCCCTCCAGGAGCAGGAACTCCACCTTGCTCTGCAGCTCTGAGTCCAGCTGCTCAAAGGGGTCATAGTAGAGGTCCGTGAAGCTAGCCGAGGCTGAGGAGTCCAGGCTGGAAGCAGCCAGTGAGCCCCGGCTGGACGCGAGGGATGCGGGGCTGCTGCCCGAGGACAGGGACTGCATGCTGCTCGAGAGGCTGGGGGCAGGGAGGGACAGAGGGTGAGCACACACAGAGTGGCCAGGCCACTGAGAACTCCCCGCCTGGCTCAGGAAAGCACCACAGGCGCTTAGAATACATTACCTCATTGGGTCCTCCTGGCGGTCTCCAGGGTAGACCAGGACCCCCATTTCATTAACGAGGGAACTGATACCCCGAGAAGGCCATGTAATCACAGAGTGCCAGGTCTGGGATTCAAACCCAAGTCCACTGTCTTAAAAATCCATTTTCTCCTCTATTATCTGTTTCCCAATGCCACTGGCTGCGTTCCATTTTCGTGATATTTTTCCATAATTGAATCTAACCCAAAACAATACTTAATATTTTTCTTCAAATTAGGCAAATTTTTATACTGTAATACATTTACCTTTAAAGGAAACTTTATATCCTAAGTATAATTTGAAAAGATGTACCACTTACTATAAAGAAAGGCAATATTTACAAAGATCTGACAAAAACGAAGCATTAGGGAATTCCTGTGATACCCTGTTGTCCCCCAGGCCCAGGCCTGAGGTCTACTCTCTCCTTGGTGTTGTCAGAAGAACTGAGGGGCTGTCACTGGGACCGCTGAAGGGCCCTGCCCTTGGGCATGCCAGGCCCAGACCAAGTCCCCTAGACTGAATCCCAGCCTCCTGTGCTTCTACACGTGCTCACTCAAGCCCCAGAGGACACGTGCAGGGCAGAGCCTGGGCCGGGCTGCCTCCCGCCTGCCTTGGGCCAGCCCCAGGATGGCATTGCCCCATTGCCCACCACTCACTCACCCACCTTTTCAGTTGGGAGTGCAGAGCTGCCATCTGCCGGGTGGCTTCCTCCAGTTCTCTCACCAGCTGGTTCCTCTTACTGTTTAACTTTAACCTAAAGAGAGAGAAGTCATGAGCCAGGGAGCCCCAAGGAATCCAGCCCCCATCTCCTTGAAAGAGGAACCACAGACATGTACTCATGAGATATACATACTGACCCACAGACACACAGAACTTTCTGGAAGCACTTTACTATGTTGGGGGACATATGTCCTCCACACAGAATCCTTTAGTAACTGCTATTTATTCATCACCTACTATATACCAAATGCTGTGCTAGGAAACTTACCACAGCTGTAATTCACTTGTACAATAACCCTGCATGGTAAGAATGGTTTTTACCACTTTACAGACAAGGAAACTGAGGCTCTTAGAGTTAAATACCTTAGTTAAAGCTATAGATTTAGTGGCAGAATTAAGATTCCACTCAACCACCCCTCCCTCGTCTTCCTTCTCCCTTTTCCTTCTCCCTTTCTCCCATCCATGCATCCATCCATGCAGCCATCCGTCTACCCATTTACCCACCCACCCACCCACTAATATTTACTGAGTACCCACCTTATACTAGACCCCGTTCTTGGCACTGGGGATAAAGTTGTGAGCAGAACAGAATGTTTCTGCTCTTATGGAGCATACCTTCCACTGGGGAGGGTGGGGAGAGGACAGCTATTAAGAAATATTCAAATACCTAACATCTACTTAACAAACTATACAACAAGATCCATGAGGGAAAAGTACAGAATAGCAGAAAACACTGTCAGAGGAGAGACCAGATTTAGACTGGCGGATGAGCCCCTTTGAGCATGTGATGCTGTGACTGAGTCTCACCCGGTGGGTGCCTTCCTCAATTCGCACAACCACAGCTGGACCACCCTCCCAGCCTCCCTTGCAGCTGGCTTGGTGGGGCATGTGACCAGGTTCTGGCCAATAGGATGGGAGAGAAGCAATGAGCACCAGGCGGATGTGGTTGAGAGAGGTGGGTGGGTCTTCTCCACTAGCCTTTGAAGGACTCTTATGGCTCCAAAGGGAGGTGACACAAAATGAGAAGAGCCCAAGTCCCTAAATGACCAACCCCACAAGAAGGCTGCTGTCAGCCAGGAATATCCAACTGGAGGCTGTGGAAAAAAAGGAAAAAAAGGATAAACTCCTGCTGTGTTAACGCCACAGAGACCTGCGGAGTTGTTTCTTACAGCAGTTGGCTTTCTCTGGTTGGTGGAGAAATTTCAGCTGACATAAAGGATGGCCAGGAGCTGGCCAGGAAAAGTGCAATGGGAAGAACATTCCAGGCTGGGAATTTCAGCAGAGACCTCTTTCATTTTAAGGTCATTATGGCTGCTGTCAGAAAAACAGACAGGAGGCTGTGGGCTGAAGGCAGGGTGGCTGCAGTGGTGATTCAGATGGTGTGGACTGGGGTGAGGCCGGAGGGGACAGAGAAAAGTGCATGGGCTGGGTGGGCAGGGGAGTCAGTGAGGAGGAGGCAGGTGGTTTTTAGGCGCATGAGCACTGACAGGGCACTGCAAGGCAGGATCCCTGCCTCCCCCCAGCACCTAGCATGGCTCCCGCCCCACGGACCTGGTGCAAAGTAACTGCCGAATGCAGGACGTTTCCCCAGGTGAAGCAGGCCAAGGCCACTGGCTCTGCTGAAAGACCCGGACGTCAAATCCCCCATGAAAAGATGAGCTCTGCTGTCGGCCTCCCGGGTGATGGCCCCTTACACCCTCCTGCTGAGGGGGGCCTGACACATCCGTTGCTCCTAGAGCACAGCCCACCCGCCTGGGGCCTTGGAGAGAGTTCACTTCCATGGAAAAACTTAACCACACCATCCTTCCCCCAACACGCCCAGGCCTTCAACACAGGCTCTGCAACGAAGGCCAGACCTGGCTCTACAACAACTGAGAAGTAGTGAGGGATGGGTGGGGCCCGTTACTGGGCAACCAGACTTGTGAAATTCCAGAACAGACAACTAGAGCAGTGGGCAGAGCGGCCTTGGCATGATCCTTGGCCAGCTCAACCCCTGGTGCCGGTCTTCCGGAGTCCTGTCAGGGGCAGGGCCAGGCCCAGGCCCATAATGAACAAAATCCTTGGCTCTCCATGGAATGGACAGCACTTTGGCCTACCCTGACCCTCCATAAGAGCAAAGCCCTGAAATGCTGTGAGCTCTGGGGCCAAGGGGTAGCTGGGGCTCTCCACCACTACCTTCGTTTCCCGCTTCTCTGGGAGAAAGCCACAGAATCGTGTTCTGGGTGCACATGCAGGCTCCACAGGAGCCCCAATAGGATGTGCTGAGAGTCAGATGGCCTTGACTTCCCGAGTACAGGGGCGCAGCCATGGGCAGCAACACGCAGGTGCCGAGGCCTCCTCCCAGAGGTGCTGAGCTTGGCGGGCCAGATGGCATCTGTGTGTGATGCCTGGCGCATGGTGGGAGGCCAAGAACACATCAAGCACAGAAGGCAGAGGATCCAGAAGGTGGGGCTGGAATCCCCACAAGCTTAGCTCAGCACCTGGGGTGCTAGTTAAAAATGCAGGAGCCTGGGCTGCCTCTCAGGCCTGGGGAACCGGTCCCTCGGGTAGAGCCAGGGAGTCTACGCTCCAACAAGCAGCCCACACACCTCACAGAAGCTCTCAGAAGTGGTGGGGAGGGCCTGCAGGGAGGGAGGGGGAGCAGGGAAGGACGAGGGGTGTTGGGAAGGGATGTCTGTGATTCTGACTGATGTGTGATTAGGGTGTGGCTGGCCTGTGGTGCGGCTCTCCCGGAGATGTCTATCCCTGTCCTCAAAGGCACCTTGAACGGAGAGGCTGTTGTGTGAAGGCCAGGAGCACAGTACTCTCAAGCTGAAAGAGGAGGGGAGACAGGTGGGCAGCAGCCTAAAGCAAGCACAGGCTCCACAGCCAGTGAGCTTGGGCTCTAATCCCAGCTTGACCACATGGGGATGTTGGGTGACACTCAGTTTCTTCATCTCTAAAATGAATATTAACCTCAAGATTGCTGAGGGGTTTCAAAGTCTGGTATATACTGGTGCCCTTTGCATGTACAACAGTACAGGGGTCTCTAAGGGAAGATTCAATTTTGGTTTTAAGAAACCAAAATGACTATAGCAAGGAAGAGCCTCAATTCAGAGTCTGGTCCAACCACCGGCCTTCAGACAATTTTGATAAAGGGCTTGGTGGGGAGAAGCACCACCACTGACTGGCCAACAGACTCTTTGATGTTTACAAGAGGCCGGGAGAGGCCGGTCAGCTTCATCCATCTGGCACCCAACCAGGAAGTGCAAATGGGACTGACTTACTCAGCTGCTGGGACAGGATTGCGAGCTGGGTGCCTTGGAGTTCAGGAGGCCTCCTGAAGCGATCTTAGGACCCATCAGGGGGTGATGTAGAGAGAACTCCTCCAGGCATCTAGGACTCCCGACCTGCTTCCACTGGGGCACAGGCAAGGTTACCTGCTTTACAAACTGAGCTTCTTTCTACCTCTGATGTCACCACAGAGAGAATTCCACTGCTCATCCTGCCCCCAGACACACACACACACACACACACACACACACACACACGCGCGCGCGCACGTTTGAAAATCACTGCCTTCTAATCTAAGTTCCTTAAGGGAGGAACCTTGCTCCATACAGTTTGCTGCCAAGAAAAATGAAAATAACTAGAATAAATGTTAAAGCATCAGGACAGGAATGATGACTTATTAATTTCAGAATTCTCCAAATTGCCTGACACACAGAACATGTGCAACAAAACGTTTCTTAAATGGACAAACCAACATCAGGCCAATGGACAGAATGAAGGAATGAATGAATGAATGAGAGGGAAGCTGGTGACGGCACGACCCCCTGTGAACAGGGGCTCCATGCAATGTGGGAGGAGTGGGGCTGCTGGCACGGAAGGAAATAAAGTCTGTCATGAGGCCTATTTTTAAACAATTATTTTTTGGATTAGTTGCCAATATTAAAAAAAATAAACAAACAGTCCAAATAGCTCTTTTCTTGAAGTGCGAAGACCTCTGGCAGCCCGGGCCCTGCACTCCCATTTGCCCTGACACAGACCATGGCCAGGCGGTCTGCCTGACCCCTCTGAGCACCTCAGTTTGCAACCCTCATCTACACCGGTATTTTCCAAACTGAAAACTACAACTCCTGAGCATGGGCCCTGAAATCCATCTAGTGGGTCATGACCAGCACGAAACTAAATGCAAAATAAGAGGAAAACATCAGCGGGCCAACGCACAGAGAAAAGCATGTCCTGCTTTGTGAAACGTTTGCATAAACTGAGTCACTGTCACAGGGTTGGAAAACAACTGCTCTAAGTTATATAGCATCCTGTGGCTTACCTCAATTACAAGATAATTTCTGAAAACCTGAAGCTGAGTGGACCCCTGTGGTAATGCGATCCCCTGTGTAAGGACCTGGGGTGCTTGGATGGTGAATCATTTTTCTGGATTTGCTACTTTGGAAAGCCATGAGACCTCTAAACTGAGTGTTTTCAGGGTGGAGCCCCAGCACCCAGGCTGTCCCCTCACCCCCTCACCTGCTGGGGGCTGGAGGACTGACTGGCAGTGAGGAGAGGGTCCCGTGCCCCCTCCCGGGTGCAGCCCAGCCCCACCTCTCGGTGAGCGCCTTGCTCTGGGTGTCCCGGGCCGCCTGCAGGTCCTTCTCCAGCTGCTTCCGGGCCATCTCCAGCTGCTCCACCTCCCCCTGGGTCCACTTCCGTGGGCTGATAAAGCGCATCTCTTTCAGCAGCTCCTCCTTCTCGTTGATAAGGATCAGTCGATCCCGCTCCGAGTCCAGCACCCCGGGCCAGGCCTCACTGTCGAGCTTGGCCAGCTGGATCTTCAGGTTGGCGATCCTGTGGGCCGAGAAGGTGAGGGTGAATGGTGTGCCCGTGACCTTGCGGGAACAGGGTGACGGACTGCACGTTCAAGGCTCTGAGGCACGAGGAGCCATGACGTCTTGGACAGTTACTGACTTCCTCTACATCACATCGTCTCAAGGAACATATTTTTAGCTAACAAACCCCCGTGGCGCCTGACGTGAGCCAACGCTGAATAGACTCTGCAGGGTTGGGGCAGAGACGTAAACCAGGCATGTCCTCGCCGAGACAACGGAAAGCTGGATTCACCACTAGGCAACTGCCTCTTACCACCGGCTCTGTGACCTTGGACAAGTCGTCCTCTGAAGGGAGGAATGCCAGCTCTTGGCTCATGGGCTGTGGCTGAAGGCTTCATGACCCAACCCACAAACTCTCGAAGCCCAGGCCCTGGCACACAGCAAGCACGCCATACATGTTTCTGCTGCCAGGGCTGTTCCTACCTGGTCTGACCGTGTATTAGGTGTGTAACACTGGGCAAACTCCCTGAGCCTCTCAGGTAAGAAAACAACTGTCCATTCCTCGGAACTGGGAGAATGAGCAAAAAATGTGTTCAGAGTATCAGGCACACAACAGGTGCTGAACGAATGGCAGTCGTGCGCCCACGACAACAGCAGCAAATGCCAGCACGGCTAACCACGTGCTCCCAGGGCAGGGTGGTGGCAGCAGTGTGGGCAACTGTGGACCTGGGGCCAGAGGCTTCAAGCTCTGGCCTTCTTGACGGAAGGGAACTTTAGTTAAGAAATCCTTTTGGTATCAAAAGCTTCTAGCACAGTGCCTAGTACAGAGCAGGCACTAAATAACTGTTACAGGAAGGAGCTGGGAACTCCATCCCTTGACTGCTTTGTGACTCAGTATCCTCAACTATAAGGTGGGGATAATAATGGTACCTGCGAGGTGGGTTATGAGGACCAAGTGAGAATCTTTCCATTAGGAGCTCTTTACCCACTTCATTTCGCTGGGCCAAATGAAGATTCCTAGTATAATTTAAGAGTACTGATACAAACATCTAAAAGCGATCACGTGATCCTTCTGGTACACCCCACCCCCAAAGGATGGGGAAGACCTGGCAGTTAACCCTGCTGGACAGATGTAAACAGAGGGCCCGGCTCACCTAAGACTGCATGTCCTAAGCATGGCCAATTGTGGCTGAGAGCCCAGGCCTTGGGACTCCCAGTGTGATCCTACCTGCAGACAACGTGGCCCAACTCTTATTTTATCACAGCACTGTTGGAGACAAGGTCTCCATGCTGTGTCATGAAGCTTCCTAACAGAGACACATCTAGGTTTGCTCATTCGCCAGCAACCATGTCAGCTGGGATTCTCAGAGTTAATACAGCTAACTTAGATTCTGTACTCCTGTGTGCAGCAATCCACCAAGGCAGGCTCTGTGATAACTTCGTAGCTGCTATTCTCCAGTTGCATTGAGGATAGAGTGGTGTGGCCACCACACGTAGGACACTGAAGGGGTGATGGGTGCCTTCTGGCATGTTCTTTCTAGGGGCACTTTTCCTACACCAGTGCTCCTTAGAGTCATAGAGCCTTTGGGGAATCGGATGAAAACTATTGGACTCACTCCCCAGAAATGCACACATGACCACGCCGGGCACAGAGCAACCAGACCTTGTATCACAGCCAGCTGCCCGTCCTCCTTCAAGTCCTGCAGGCTCTGCTTTCCCGTTGAGCAGGCTGCTCTGATCCTTACACTTAAACTTGGGGGGAGGGGGCACGAAGCTGGATAGAGGCAGATAAGCCAGAATGTGATGAGATGGGAAGCTGTGGTACAACTTTTCTCTGTGATGAGAAGTTTAATGGCTCAACCCCAGAGGGAAGATTCCAGTCCTTTAGTCTCTCCAGAACTGGTCACCTAAGACAGGCATTGCTACAGGCTGGAACAGATTTAGGGTTCAGAATAGTCCCCTTCAGAGGGCTGCCCAAATGCAGAACTTCGGTTATTTTGCTGGGCCTGTAGGGGGAGCTGAAATAGTGCACAGAAGTGTTTTCTTTCTACCTGACCGGTATCCAATTTCTCCTTTTGTTAATATTCCAAGTGTTCTTGGGAAAATCACTCCCATATTTTCAAGTCACTTCGTTCCCACAGAGCTGACTTCCATCCTCCTCCTAGAGTTGGGCACATGACCCACGCCTGGACCTTCAGATAATGCTAATCTCCACCCCCATCCTGCAACAATGACTGGTTTACTCTGAGAAGCCAGTGAGTCCCAGCCACAAAACTTGTTAAAACTGTTGGGAAATGTAGGCAGTCTTCCCACCGCAGTTGGTTACCTGAGAACTGCTAGGGGTCATCTTGCCCCTTTGATAGCAATGTCCGTCAACACAAAGGCAAACGGGGTGGAAAAAGGGAGACAGACTGAGTCTGTGTGATATCATTTCAGTCGCTGGATCCACCTGTGCCTGAAGCTCTGCTATCCCAGTACTCTAGAGTTCCATAAGCTAACAAATTCCCTTCTTTGCTTCCTCTCGTTTCTGTCAAACTTCTGTCATGGATGCAAAAGGTTCTGCAGCGTTGGCAGAGGGGAAGTCCTGGGCATTGTTACACTTGACCTGGAGTGGCTCAGAAGGTTCCTGGGCCAGGCCACTTAGCCCAAGGAGAAATGGATGCAACATCCCTGGCTTCATTCATCAACACACTGTCCTGTGGGTCCTTAACCAGCAAGGCTGTGTATAAGTGTATAACAAGATGATGAACTTGAAGCCAGATCATGCAGTGTTCAAATTTTGACTCCACCCCCTTAAAAAGTCAGGAAACATTTTGATCTTACCTTTCTCCTCTCTAACATGAAGCTAATAGGATATGGGCTAGGCTGCAAGGCTGCTTTTACAATTACAGGAGACAATGCACATACAAATGTTTTAGTGCAAGGCCTGGACTGTAACAGATGCTCTAAATGTGTCAGCTGTGATTATGATTTTAATTTTCCTCATGAAGTGGAACTCAACAGCTTAGGAGTCTGTAAAGTCACAGAAAATGACAAGTCATTGGGGTCTCTAGATGGTTCAAAAAGCATAGTTTGCTCCCATCTGGGCAGGAACCCCTGGAGTGGGTAGGATCCAGAGTTGTGCTCCTTCACCCAACCTGCACACCGGACTTTGGAAAACCTTGATTACAGAAACGGAGGCGGCAAGTGGAAAGATAAGTAGGCTTTGAGGTTCAACAGATCCGGATTCAAAGCTAGCTCCATACTTTATCTATCTAAGTGTCCCTGGGTTAGTTGTTTCCTCTCCTGAATTTCAGAGAGGACTGAAACACGAAGATTATAATATTTATCTTCATGGTCTTTGTAGGATTCAAAGAAAATGAGGCACAGAGCAGACCCTACAACAGCAGTTATTATTACTGGAACCATCCCGCCCCCAGCCCCCAGCCTCTAATTACCTTCTCTTCGCCTCTTCGTAGCGAAGGCGCAATCGAACCTTTTCTGCCAACTGATTGTTGCTGCTGGTGCCGAACTGGAGGAAGAACAGAGTCAGGAATTATGTGGCTGTTGTGGCCAGTGCTGAGCTGGGTTTCAAGAGCTCAGGGGAGACCTGACAGCTTGTGTGGGATGTAGCTAAGAACAGTCCCCAGTAACTGAGCTGGCTGTGCAGACTGCAAGGAAGCTAGTTGGGCAAAAACACTTTCTGTCCTTTGGGCGGTGGGAAGGGCCCCGCACGCAGACATCGATCACGTCTAGGAGAGAAGCCGAGGGCCCAGGAGATCACCTCGCAGCTGCAAATGGCTTGGAGCCCATTTAAGCCACAGAAGCACGGGGGACAGCTGATGAGGAGGAAACAGGGACAGCCGGGGTATGAGAAAGCCATTCTGGGGTCACGGGGACGGGGTGAACTGAAAACTCAGGAGGCTGCAGTCAGGAGCAAAACACTGGGTGGATGAGAAGGTCCTAGAAGTGGAAGGAGGCACACAGTTCCTTCACAAACATGTCGGCCCACCGGTGGCTTGTAGGCGGACACATGGGTGGTATGGGAGGGGGAAGCCCCATCGGCCACGCCAGTCTGAGCAGAGGCGACAAGCCTCACCCAATTGGACACGGATACAGCTGTGGGATCAGCATCTTAGCCACGGAGGCTGCTCTAGGAAACGAGAGCCTTCCGGAAATAAGGGCTCGCCGTGGGTCAGGCCTGCTCTTGCTTTGATGAGCTATGTCTGGACAGATGTGCCCTCCTCATCACCATGACCGGACTGAGCCTTGGAACTGGGGGGTGGTCAAGCAGCTGTCTGAAAGCTGCATGCATTGTTCTGGGACAAACAGGAGGAAAATCTCTGTTTTCCAGCTGGTGAAAGAGAAATAGAATGTGCTACAAAATAGAATGAAGGAAACCAGAGCAAGACATGTGGTCCTTCAAAAACACTCTCTGGGGGTTCCCTGGTGGTGCAGTGGCTAGGCTTCAGGCTCTCAATGCCGCAGCCTGGGTTCGATTCCCACCCAGGGAACTACCCCCCCAAAAAACAAATCAAAACAAAAACACTTTCTGTGCAGTATCCAGAGACACAAGCAGGTGGCCAGGCAACACTCAGGAGTCAGTGCTGGCTTAGCCTCGCACTGTTGCCTCTCGTCATGCTGGGCCCCGGAGACTGGCAAGGGCATTGGGCTCCAGAGGCTGCGTGAGTAGAGAGCCACCAGCCAGCTCCTCGGGTGAGCAACGGAAGGTGGCCACGCCGCACAGCAGCCTCCCGAGGGCTGTCCCGTGGGAGGCCCCCAGCAGCACGCACTGCACACTCACACTTCCCGAGATGTCGGTCTGGGAGCTCACATCCAGATACTGTTTCGGCAGCGGGAAACCAGAACTCTCCAGAGAGCTGCTGCTGGACCACAAGTCTGAGTGGGATCCTCCGTCGATGCGGAAGCCGTCCTTAAGCATGGCAAGGCTCTGAAGGGTGGAGAGCAGGGTTAGTGACACACCTTCCTGGGAGGAGCTCTGTCACACTCCACGTGCCCAGAGTGGGTCTGTCACACTCCATGTGCCTTTCTTGCCACCTTTCGGAATTTAATAGGAACCATGTTCTCTCAGACAGTCTACTTACCTTGTAAGAGCAAGCAGTGAGTGGGGACTTGCTAGGTGCCCGGCACTATGCCAGGCCCTTACATGGGGGAGACTGGTGGGGATGCCCCACTGTCTAAACTGAAACCCCTGCTCTATTTCCTAGCTGTGTGATTTGAGCTACTTGATTAACCTCTCTGTGCCACAGTTTCCTCTCCTGAAAAATGGGAATAATCACAGGTCCTATCTCATGTGGTTATCATACTGATTAAATGAGATGACCAATGTAAAAGTGCTAGTACAGCCAATCACAGTACTGTCAGCTTTGCAGCGATCTTACTTAATCCTGACCACAATCCTGATGCATGACTATCCCTATTTTATCCAGGAGGAAGGCGTGACATGGAGCTGCTGGCACTGACAGAGCCAGGATGTGGTCCTGGTCTACCTGAGTGGAGACTCAGGGCTCTGAACTAGCAATTACGACAGGAACACACCTCCCTGTCCACTAGTGCGTCATCAGAATGCTCCTGCGGGGCTGTTTTTGAGAGAGCATAAAGCGTCCTTTGCCAAGTCATTTGCAGCCTCAGACTCGTGCTCTGCTGATGAGAGAAAGATCTCAGAGGTCAGGGTAGTTCCTGTGAGAGGCAGTGAGAGGTACAGGAGTTAAGAGAATGGGCTTCTGAGACAGGTGTTGGTGGGTTCGCGTGCGGGCTCTGTCATGTGCTCTCTGAGCTGTACCGTCTTTATCTGTATCATGTGGCTCGAGTAGGGTTGATGTGACGGGTAAGTGAGGCACAATGCATGCAAAGCGCTTGGCACGACTGCCTGGTTCATTAAGTCTCATCTGTTATCATCTGTTTAGTTCCCAGCATAGCATCAGAACATGCAATGAAATGCTTATAATGTCAAGGTTAACGATGCTGACACTTCCCTCCATTTGGTTCTTTGAAAACTAAGCCTAGTGACAAGGACAAAGCCTTTGGACTCAGGGAGTTCTGCTCCAACACTGCCATCTACATTACCTGTACAACCTCCATTTCCTCCTCTATAAAAATCAGACTGAGAGCCCAGGACAAGCAGTGATGACAAAGTGCTCTGTGCAGCACGTGGAAATAGCCCACACGCGTCCTGGCACGGGAACGTGTGCAGGAGAAATGGAGAAGGGGCCCATGTCACGGGAGCCCTCCTACCTTAATGAGATCTTGCTTTTCCTTTTCTCCACAGGTGATGGCCTTTTTGATGGCTTTTGTTTCTCTCAAGACAGCCTGAGCTTCGTCCAGTTTGTAGCTGCCCTGAGCATCAGACATTTTCTTATCGATTCTAGGAGACAGTCAATGGGAAAGATCAGACAAAGATGGGGTGAGGGATGGGGTTTCCCCAAGAGAAAAGCACCAACCACAGTGCTTCATTCCCTCAAAAAGTCTCCTATCTGTCCTGCCAATGGGAGGAGACACAGAAGGACCCTGTTAAGTTGCCAATGTTTCAGTGTGGGGGATCCTCTAAGTGTCAGCTCTTACAGGAAGCCTTCCTTGATTACTTCCCTGGGTTCTCCAGGCTGGGCTAGGTGTTCCCATAACACAGTGTGCATGGATGTGACACTGAGCCCACTATGTTGTGTTATAATTAATAATTTATGTGGTAGTGTTCCTTAACCTTGACCCTGGCAAGCTTGAATACGCTTTAGTATCTGGCACAAACTAGTTCCTTGATCCAGGTCTCTCCCTCAGAACTATTGATATTTGAGGCCAGATTATTCTTTGTTGTGGGGGGCTGTCCTGTGTATTACAGGGTGTTTAGTGTCACCCCTGGCCTCTTCCCACTAGACACCAGTAGCATCTCAATCCCGAGTTGTGACAACCAAAAACATGTCCATACTTTGCCTAATGGCCTCTGGGGGAGAGAAGCAAAATCACACTCTTTAATAAGCATCCACGGAGTTAACAACACAATGAAAGAAAGGTTAGAGGGATGAAAGCGGCCCAGGCCTACCACTAGGCAACGTGACCTTGGACATGGCTCTCACACACAAGGAGCCTCAGCTTCCTCCTCTAAAGAAAACTGGAGAAAGCCCCATGCCTGGCCTACGTCAGAGTGGTCAGAGGAACGTCAAGTGGGGTACAGGACGGAACATCAGGGGGTGAACGAGGAAGCACTAGACAAATGTGAGGGGTTGAAACGCTTCTAGTCTGGAGCGTGGTTGCTGATTCATCTAAGTCCCACCTACATTCAAGTCAGAAGGGTAAAATAACGACAAGGGTCGGGATGTTTTCTGAGGGTCCGACCAAACCAGAGAAGGTGTGGGTCCCCCCGCTCTGGGGAAGGACAGCTGCGGTGTACAAAAGGTGCAGAGGGCAGAGAGGCATTTCAGCCGCTGCACCCCTTCGCCAAAGGTGAGGCGGGAGGTTGCAGCCCGGGTGGGGAAGAGGAAGTCTTACAGTCTGAGGGAACTCCACAAACCCATTATTTGAGGACCCAAAACTGCTCACAGGCATTCCTTTCTGGTTTCCTGCTGGAGGTGAAATTGTCCTGGGCTGAACATAACCTGAGTGGGGAATCGCTGACCGGGGAGCAGGTTTTCATCCTGGTCTCATCCCCCAAGCCTCTGGGCAGGAGTGGGGGGGACCGCAACCTCACACAGGCCTCCCCCTCCCCTTCCATTATTTCAGCCTCGGAGGACAGAAAACAAAGCCTCACTAAAAATAGCCTGTCTCTTCCTTTCGAGGACTTGGGCCTGGGCAAGCCTGCCAGGTCAGCGAGGGCTGGTCTCAGATTTAGTTTTGAGAAATCAGTCTGAAGGGAGCGTCCCCCAGCGGAGGAAAGGAGGATCCCTCAGAGCGCGTGTCCAGGACTGCAGGTGGCCCTGTCCCAAATGCGGGGGGAAGGGATGCTGTTTGCTGGAGTGTGGGCAGGGGCTGTGCTCAGCTGTCCCCTGCCAACAGGGTGAGGATGGCTTTGAATCCTCAGCAGGACGAGACAGAAGCGGTTTGTGTCCGGCCCCGGGCTCCGCAGACAGCCTCTACCTGACTTCTCCCAGGAGCCTTAGCAACCTAGGCTCTGGAATTTGGCTCCGGAGAAGGGAACACTCTTGGGACTGGGGTGGGGGGAGGAGAACAAAGGGTCACCATTATGTACTCCGTGAATGAACCTTTTTTTTTTTTTTCCAGGAACAGACAAGTTGTGTGGTTGGGGGTAGGAGGGGTCTGCCTATGTTTCAGGATTTCCAAATCATGCAGCTGTCCCTTCTCCCAGCACTCCAGGGATGCACAGGCCCGGAGAAGCGCAGCAAAGGCTCTGACAGCAGCCAGCCGCCCCTCGCGGTCTCCTCCAGATGATGGTCACCTGGGCAGGGCGGCTCTGGGGACATGCAGACAGACAGCACGCTGACCCCTGCCCCCCGCGGTGACGTGTCAAGTCCCAACTCTCTGCTATCCGCATGGGCTCGGGGCAGCTGGCAGGCACGACCACCCAACAGGTTCTGTCTCTGTTTTTCAGTCTCCTCTAAGAGGTGCCCTTCCATCCTCACCCTTTTGTCTTCTGAAACCTGGACTTGGTGACCATGAACTGAACCACCTTGCCCGTCACGCAAAGGGAGGACGGGAACTAGAAGTGCTTCGTCCCCGACTAGACTCTGAACAGGGTCTCAAGGGAAGAAGATGGCAGGGGGCCCAATGCCTTGGGGGAAGGGGTGACCTGGGCTGATGCCAGGAAGGGAGGTACTAGGATGTGAGCTTCGAAGTCCGGGAGTGCTGGGTTTAACCCCAGCTCTGACGCTCGCTAGCTGGGTGCATCTGGCATATACGGGGGCTGTCTGAAAAATACAAGCTCAGCCATAATTGCCTCTATTTTTCATAGTACATGGCTGGGTACGTTCCAGAAAACCCCGTCAGCGTCTCATCTATAAAATGGGTCAGAACACAACCCTCTTCTCTTCAGGGGTTAACGGCAATGGAATGAGGTCAGTGAGGCACAGTGCTGACCCAGCACAGCCTCTAGCTGACAGTGGGCATTCAGTTCACCTGCGTCCTTCCCATGGCCAAACAGGCAACTCGCCAGAGGTCACTGCACTCCCCTCACACTCACTGGGCTCCGTCCACTAGGTGCCAGGTGCTGTCCAGCTGCTGACGGGACTTTTCCAATTTAATCTTTAAAGTAACTTGTTTTTCAGATAAAGAAAGTAAAGCTAAGAGGTTCCAGGAAAGTGGCACTCAAGCCCAGGCCATCTCCTCTGGAGGCCACATTCCTAAGCTTCTAGGCCAGCGGTTCTCAACCTGTGGGTCGTGACCCCTTTGGGGGTCGAATGACCTTTCACAGGGGTCACCTGAGACCCTCAGAAAACACACATCAGATATTTACATGACGATTCATAACAGCAGCAACATTGCAGTTATGAAGTATCAACGACAATAATGTCATGGGGGTCACCACAGCATGAGGAGCTGTATTAAGGGGTCGCGGCATCAGGAAGGTTGGGGACCACTGCTCTAGACCAAGGTGCGCCTCGAAGCAGATGCTCCCCTCTGCCGAGCCTGGGAGCTGGCGGAGCGGGGACAGCCAGGGCTGTGGTGCAGTCCTTATCGGGGCTGGTATCACACACGGCGTCGGGTGGGAGGAGGCAGGCAATGAAAAGGAGGCTTGTCTTTGGGGTTTCAGCTCAGCTTCCAGAACGACAAGGATTTTCAATGCTGCTACAGGGTGACAAAGTGGTAAAACAGGTTTGCGGTGGCCCAGAGAATAATGCGACGTGTTCTCACCAGGAGCTCCGGGGGCTGGCAGGGAGGGGAGGGCACCCACAGTGCCATGATGTGGGAGCCAAGAGCCCTTAAACTCTGTGCGCCTCAGTGGAGTGGGGGACTGAGGAGACTGCTTGCTTTACAGGGCAAGAACAAGAATGTTCTAGGTTCACAGTACTGCCCTCAAAGGTCCTTGGCAGTCCTGAAGATCGCCGAGAAGCATAAAGCACGATCCCTTAATGAGATTAGAATCCAGTTTGAGACAGGATTGGCATATGTATAGATACATATGCAAATAGGATGCAGCTACATAGGCACAAAGGTATACAACTGTACTTTGTAACAATTTACAATACAGAAATGTATCATACACACTGTACAGCCCAAAGCCATACTTCCCTATGCCCTGTGGGGGACTCATGGTGGTTCACCCAGGCAGTGGGGACCTGGGGGTGGGAGGACGATGTGAATAAGCACCCACCAGCCCCTCCACTGGTGGTCACAGCTCCCTCTATTACTTGGGCTTGGAGACAGACATGCAAAAGCTCGGGCTGTGGCCAGAGTGAACTTGAGGTTCAGAGGATGAGGAAAAGGAACCGTCAGGGAGAGACAAAAATAAGTGACTACACAAGCTGCTGTCTGTACAGATGTGGCCTCCCTGGGAACTTGAGTGAGCTGTCCCTGAGGACAGAGAATGTGCTCCTGGATGTCCTGCCTGGAGCGTCCAAGAGGGCTACCAGGAACCTTGATAATCACTGTCCAGTGAGCCCACCACATACTGAGCATGACTCAATGCCTAAGTCTCAGCTGTGTGTGTGGTCAGTCACCACAGTAAGCTAACACTTACTGAGCACTTGCTATGTGACTCAGTTTCCTCATCTATAAAATGGAGTTAGCTGAAAGAACCTTCCTTAGAGAGATGCAATGGGATCAGGTGGGATCACCCAGGCAGAAACACGGAAAGGGCTTCCGGGTGCAGAGTAACTGCTCTGAGCTAGTACAATCACAGTCGTGACAACGGGCATCTGCTCTCAAGAAACCACAGAGCCTCATCTTGCTTGGCTGCAAGTCAGCATCTAGAACTGAAAACCATGTTGGGTCAAAGTTATCCTGCAAACACCCTACGTAAAGCACTCTCCTAGTAATCTGTTGTGGGGGAGATCCTTGCTCCTTCCCTGGAGCACACAGGAGGAAGTCACTGGTCAGTTTTAGGGGCCACAGGAATAGAAGAGCTTGTTTTGTTTGTGTGCATGTGAGGTTCTACTGGGCCAACTGGAGGGAATGAGATGGGGACACAGGAATGCTCAACGATACATGTTTCTATGACTGGCTTGCAAAACTCAACTGACTAGAACAGGCCTTATGGCTCCGGGAATTCAGGGGACGATGGGAACTCCATGTCCTGAAATGACTCCCCATTTCTCTTTCTAAACCTGAACCTTGGGTGACGGTATCTTCGGTAAATGCCGATGGACCGGAACTGGAAGCCAATGATCAGAGAGCCACAGTTAGAGGGGGAGAGGGACCCAGGGCAGGAGGGGAGCGCGGGCAGGGGCACGGCGCAGTGGACATACGTCTTCAGGGTCTGGAAGCCTCGCTCTTTGAACTGCAGCTCCTGCTGGAGGTGAACCATCTCCCTCTTCAGCTTGTTGACCTGGATGATAGAAAACCACACAGGACCAGATGAGAGGTTGACATGGAGCCTCAGGCTGCCTTCTCCCCGAATGGGAACCCAGGGCCACCCCCACGGCACCCCCCAACCAGCTGCCTGCGTAACAACTCAGGTCAACATACTTGGGTTAGATTGTTCACAGGACCCCCCCCCCACCAACCACCGATGCTGCCTTGGTCTCTGCAGCTGCCCATTCAGTCAGTACCCCAGGCCGGTGTCCCCTCTTCATCCACAGCCAGTCCTCCCTCCAGGGAAACAGGAAGTGGACAGGCGTGGGGTGACCTGCTCCTGAGCTGGGCCTTCCCCCGCCCTAGGTGGGTGACCTTGTTCAAGCCAGCCCCCTTCTCTGAGTCTCTCTGTCCTGTTCTAGTGGATGACACTGATGGCAACTCCTAGGGCCGTGCATGACCCAACACAGGTAACAGGTGTGGGAAAGCTGTGCGTGGACGCAAGAGGCGACACAGGGATTTCAGAGGCAAGACACGGCCCGGGAGAAGTGCTGTGTTTGGCCTGCAGTGTTTTTACATTTAAAAAATTAGTTGCTAATAATGAAGTATTGAGAAATTTCATATAATAAACCTAGATATACAGTATTTTTTTTCTCTAGAAATACTTGAAGGTCTGCCAACCCTGAGCCCACATTCCTACGTGACCACAGTAGGCTAGGGCTGGAATTCAACTCCTGCAGACAGAGTACCTCTCTTTAGGTGAGAGTCCACCCCTACTGCCTCACCCCCAGCCCTCCCCTCACTTTTGTCTTTTTTTGCAGACCTCTGAGTTTACAGAAGCCAACTGAAGTTTAACTGAACCAGTGTTCAAACTCCTGACGTGACCTTGAACATGTCACTTACTTGCTGTCTTCAGTTTCTACCTGAGCAGCACGGTAACCGAGGCGTAATTAAACACGGTAGTGTAGAACAAGCAGGAGCTGGGAAGACTGCGCACTACAGCAAGAGCTCGGGAGCGAGCCTCAGTCCCCTGTGACCTTGGGCTTGTGGCTGTACTTCTCCCCTAAGCCCCTGCCTGCTCCTCTTTAAATGAGGGGCTGTCCCAGGGACACGAGATAATACACAGGAAGCTTTTAGCACTACGCCTGGTACAGAGGTCAGCTGTGAAGCGGTAGCTGCTGTTATCCTTATGGTTACTATTATGAAGACAACTATTGTCACCACTGTTACTATTTAGGGCTTGTGAGTCAGCATGGGCTCCTGCAGCCTGGCTGAAGCATCTACTCTGGTTTTGGGGGGCCAGGGGGTGGCCAGCAGCCTAAGGCTTAGTGACCCTCATCAGGAGCACAGACAGAGGTCCTACCCGGGATTTCGCAGTGGCAATCTCAGCTTTCAGGATCTCAGGGTCATACTTAGAGCTGGATGACGAACCAGAGACCACTGCAATGAAAAAGAAGAAAATTCTGTAGAAGAATCACAACAGTTGACTTATGTAGCCATCTAGATAGACCCAGAATGGAATGAGTAACAGTGAACGACCTAAATACCCACCAGAGGGGGGGTTTGTTATCTAAACATGTACGTGCAAAAAATGGGGATGATGCAACTTAAGTGAGTTAAAATAACGGTGCAGAGGACTACTGAACAAGCACTGTCACGTGAGAATGACAGTTTACAAAAAAATTAGAAAGAGTAACTTAAATTTGGAAAATAAACACAGTAAACGAATACATACACATATATATACATCTGAAAAAAGACCAGAAAGAAGTATACCCAAAAGGTAACACTGATAACTAGAAATGTGGATGATGGATACTATCAATTTTCATCTTGTGTTTTTATCTTTTCCACATTTCTGCATTTTCTAACACAAACATAAATTTTTATAATCGGAAAAACATTACTAAAATATTAACTTGTACTTTACAATATTAATGTACACGTGAAGAGGAAAATAAATTACCCACAATCCTAGTCCTAACACAACGATCCTTTCTCCAAGCTGCCTTCCGATGTTGATCTACCATGCTGTCATGCAGCTGTCACCTCACTGCATTATAAACACAGTACTTATTTATGTCTTGAGAAAGGATTTTAAGGCTTACAAAAATGAACACACCAGAGTAAAATGCATTTCAGGAAAAATGAAACAAAGGGGAACAAAGAATGAGGAAGCCACAGGGAGACCAGTGTGAGGTGAGGGTCCATGGCAGCCCATGTGGTCCCACTGCCTCACCAGTCACCCCGGACCTGGCTGAGCTTTTGAACCGGCGCTGTGAGCAGGGAAATGGGGCGAGTACGATTCATGGCGCCCTTCAGGTAAACCCAACCCCACTCATTTTGGTAGAACACCACTTCCTGAGAAGGGAAACTATATAGAAAATAAATTTTTGGAAACCTTGCATGTCTAAAAATATCTTTGTTCTATTCTATCCTTGATTCAAGGTAGTTGTGCTGGATGTAGACTTCTAGGTTGGACACAATTTTCCTTAAAAGTTTGAAGGCATTGGCTCTCTTGTCTTTTGGTTTCCAGTGCTACCAGTGAGAAGTCCAGAGAGATGCTGAGCCCTAACAATGTTGTGTGACCCGGTTTTTCTCTCTGAAAGCTTTTAGGATATTGAATCATTCCCAGGGTTTGAAGTTGTACAATGATATGTGATGATTTGTATCCACTATGCTGGGCACTCACAGGGCCCTTTTAATCTAAAAATCCTCCCTCGTCAGTTCTGGGAAATTCTTCTGAATCATTTCATTGATGCTTCTTTCCCTACTTTCTGCTCTCTCTGAACTCTTACTATTCCAAGAGTAGATTTCCTGATCTGGTGGTCTATTTTTTCCCCCTTGTTTGCCATCTTGTATTTTTGTTCTGCTTTTTAGATTTCCTCGGTTTCATCTTCTAGTCCCCTCTATAGGTTTTTCATTTCATTTTTCAATTTCCAAAGCCTCCTTCATGTTCTCTGGAGGTTCCTTTTAATAAAAGGTACCCTCCTGTTCTTGTTTCATGAATGTGTAGCTTCTCGATGTTTCCTTCTCCATGCATACTTTCTGTTCGCTCCGAGGCCTTCCCATCACCACGTGTTGGTGTGAATCTCCATTTTTCACGTGCACGGACTTCCTAGATTCCTACAGATTTCAGCTGGCAGCCCACATTTAAGAGTGGGGGCCCAAAAAGCTGACTGCAGTGGAGCTCTTGACTGTGGGTTACATGGTACATGATTTGGCTAGACTGTTTCATCCAGGAATCCTCACTGTCAGTGTCTTCACATCTTTTCTCTTTATCTCTCTTTTCTCTGATCACATTTCCCCAGACTTTTCTACTGTCCGGTGTGGTGGGTAATAGCCTGGCTCCATTCTGGGAACCATATGGTACATGCAGGGTGGGTCTCAAAATCCTGTCTGTCCATGTTCACTTAAATCACCATGTTTTCAGTATGGTGCCGTTTGGCATTGAACTTACCTTGTAACCTTTAGTCCAGAGACTCTGTTTTGTTCTTTCCAACAAATAAACCTCACGTTTGGCCAGGCTGGGTATAAAGGCTATACTAGCTCTGCCACTTTTCACCAGTGTGACCTTGGGGAAGCTACTTCCCCTCTCTGGGCCTCAGTTTTCTTAGCGGTAAAATGAGAACAGCAGTACCTTGCAGGATTGTGTGTGCCTACGTGCGTGTGAGTGAGGAGGGTGGATATTTTAAATGACACATGTGGAGTGGCCAGCATGCTGCCCTGCAGGAATATGACAGGTGCACATTAAATGCCAGTTCTCTTCTCCTTCCCCATGGATCACCAGAGGTGATCACAAAGCCTCCGTCCCCAGGGCAGGGGCCCACTGGGACTAGGCCCCACAGCAGCCGAGGCCACGTGGCGAACCTGTCACAAGCCCCAGCAGGCCATCCGAGTGAGAAACGAGGCATGCAACCTTACCAGCCTATGGACACACTGAAGAGCTTGACTTTGAAGGCAAACCTGGCTTGTAAAACCTGAAGAAAGTCATGAGGAGGCTTGGGTCATGTCTCATTAACTGGGATGTTTGGGCTGGGGGACACCCCAATTGCTGGCTAGTTGGGATGTCAGATCAGTTTGCCTGAGATGACCCCACACCCTTCAGATGGAAGTTCTTTAACATTCAAAACAGTGATGACTTTGAGCTTAATGTACTCTTGGGAGCATCTGAAGTCATATGACAGGACTGTGTCATTTACTTCCTACCACTTATCACGGATTTACCCAATAGGTTCCAAGAATCTGTTAAAAATCTTTGTCATTTCAAGGCCAATGAATTAATAATATCAAATGATAACTGTTATGTACTGACAGCTTAAGAATATGATGAGTACTCTTGCAAGTACTCTATGTTTGTTAACTACTTTATGCCCCACAACACCTCGATGAAGGTGATACTATCATCATGCCCATTTATAGAGGAAGAATTTGAGGCAGAGAGAAACGACATAAGGTTACACAGCTAGTAAGGTGCCTGACCTGGGTTTAGACCCAGGCAGTCTAGCTCCAGAGTCCATAATCTCAAAATATTATGTGAAGTGTTTCCTGTCCAGAAGAATATTTACTGAGACATTAATATGTTCTAAGGAAATTGTTTCACCTAGACCAGTAATTTCTGACTAGGGGAACTGTGACACCGAGGACACATTTGGCAATGTCTAGAGACATTTTTGGTGGTCACAACTCAGGGCTGGAGATACTACTGGCATCTAGTGGGTAGAAACCAGGGATGCTGCAGAACATTCCACAATGTACAGAATAACCCCTACAAGAAAGGTTTATCTAGCCCAAATGTCAGTAGCACTGAGGCTGAGAAACCCTGACATAGGGCCACGGGAAAAAGGTATTTAGTATTAAGATTTCCATATTTAAAGAGAAGGAATCTCAGACTTAAGAGATGAGGTACGTTCCCCAAGGACACAGTAACGACAGAATGGAGACTTGAACCCAGGACTTCTGACTTCAGAGAACAGTGACTGCAGCTGCCACCAGTTTCTCTGTGGGAAGGCTTCATTCCTGCCCGTCTTTTATCCCCACCTGACTTTATTTTGGAAACTATATTTACAGTAAATTTGAAAGCACAATAGAATGAATATCACTGCAACTTTCACCTAGACCCAATTTTTAACATTTCCTCACATTCGTTCTGTCTATAGTTCCCTCCACCCCAGCTCTTTCAATAGGATGTCTGGTTCACAGGAAGTCCTCAATGAATGATTACCGGAAATGGTGGTGAAGATGAAAACCAACCTCATGTGCAAAGCCCTCAGTGTGTCACTGACATCAACTGATCTGCTCAGACTAACATCACAGTTTTTTGTTTGTTTGTTTGTTTAGTTTTGATTTCGAATTAAGTTGCAGATGTGCATGTTCAAAGAACAAGGACATTCTCCTATAAAGCCACGACAGCATTATGAAAATGTTTCAATTGTCTGAGAAAGTCTTTTATAGCTGCTTCTCCTCCCACCCTCGTCCCCATCCAGGGTCTTATCAAGGTGCAAACATTTTATGTAACCAGACCGGCATTCTGAGGTGATTACAAATGAATGCAAGAAAAAGGAATGAGGATGGCACATGAATCACTGCAGGGCACACCTAGGAGCAGGAAGAGATGTCTGCACGGTGTGGACGTGGAGGGGAATGGGCAGATCTAAGCAGCATGCACAGGCATGCAGGCAGGACTCAGTGAGTCATTCCCTTCTCCCTGCAGTGGGGGGCTGGCGGGGAGAGGTACTCACAGCTGACCTGGGAGCCCAGCCTGTGCTCCCAGACGGCATGCAGTTGCTGATACTCCTGCTGTGCGAGCTCCAGGCGCTGCTGCTTCACCTGGTAGATCTCCTTCTGGGCACTCAGGGCCTCCTGGGCCACCACCAGGTAATCCTTCAGCATGTGCTCCTGCTCCCGCCGCCATTGGACTCGGGGGTCCTCGATCTGAGTGGTTTCTGGAACAGACGCCAGACAGACTCTAGGTCAGCACCTCACAAATATTTGTTGGGTTGGTGGCCTGTGGAATCCACTACCAGAAAACAAAAAGTGTAATGAATAGAAGACCACAATAAATGTGAATGGGTTAAACTTACCTATTAAACAACAGAGACTCTTCAATTTGATTATGCAAACAAATACAAAATAAACCAGGATCAACTTGCAAACCAGAAATCAATCTGTTTGCAAACAGCTAGGGGGAAGTCCAGATTTGCGTTCTAATCTAGACAGTCTCAAGGACATTAGAGATGCTTAAGGTCATCTGTTTTGCCAAATAGTAAAGAAAAATAGTATTTCAGAGGATATAAAGAAATAGGAACCCCCATACCCTACTGGAAATGTAAACGAGAAGAGCCTAACTAGAAGGCTATCTGACCATGCACATTAAGGGCCTTAAAATGTTAATACCCTTTGACCAATAATTCTCCTGGTAGTAATTTTCTTATAAAAATTAACAAAAAAATCAGGCAAAGATGTATTTGTATAAAACCATGATGAAACTACTACTACAGTTACTACTAGTAATAATAATAATAAGGAAAAAAGTGATAAGCACTTAATAATGTTTATTCTATGCCAAGTACTGTTCTAATTACTTTATATCTATTTACTCCTCCAATTCTTAGACTAACCCTACAAAGGAGAGTCTATTACTGCCCCCAATATACAGAAGACAAAACTGAGACATAGCAAAGTTAAGTAACTTGTTCAAGGTTATACAAAAACAAAAATACTGCTCAAATAAGTATGTTATATTTACATAATACACTAATAAAGTCATTAAAAATAATGTCTTTGAAGAAAAATTAATGAAATATTTTCTATTTATCAAAATAAATATCTATGGCCTTTGAGCCATTTTCCTGCTCGAGCCTGCTCCTACCTCTTAGGAGTGTAGTTTCCCTTTTGATAAACTATCTCTTTGTTTCACCTTATTTTCCTTTTAATAAACTACTTCTTGGTTTCACCTCTATAAATAAATAAATAAATAAATGAATAAATAAATAAATAAATAAGTGCATTCTCCAAAAGATTGAGGAAACTTACCCAATTATCAACAGTCACTATGTCTTGGTTCTTCATTTTAATTTTTTTAATTATGTGTAGAGTAAGTACGTACTGTGATCATGTGAATAAAAAGTCAGAAGACAACAAGACATTAAAGAGAACAGGGTAGCTGGAAGCTGAGCGGACATGGCAGAGGACAAAGCACAGATGCTGGTGACTGTCAACTCCTTGGTCGTTTCCCGGTTGGTGGGTGCGGTGAGAGGTGACTGACACACCAGAAATTATATTATTAGGGTCATGTGGGAAATCCAGCCTGCAGAAAGGTTTTGCTTAGCCCAAAGGACTTTATTAATTTTGAATTACTGACTGGTATTTGAAACCAGGACAACATGCCACTCCGCTACTCCAAACTCCAGCGGCCCCCGTCGCACACAGAGCAAGACCCAGACAGACCGTGGAGGCAGGCCACCGCCCAGGGCTGCTGGCCTCTGCCCTGATGTCCTTGTCCACGCTTCCTCACCCATTCTGCTAGCTGCACGCCAGCCTCCTTGCACCCCTAGAGCATGCGAAACGCGATCACGCCTTCGTTTCTGCCCCAGCTATCCTCTCTACCTGAACGCTCCCTCACCTCCTTCCCATCTTAGCTCCCACCTCATTTCCTCCCCAAGTCCTTCCCAGCATGCCCTGCTTTCCTTTTTCCCGCACATTTTTTCCTGTATTACACAATCTGCTTATTCATTCTGGTTATTTTCTCTTCTGCCAAAATGGAAGCTCTGTGAGGGCGAGTGTCATTGCACTCCTGTGTACCCAAGCTCCCAGAACAGCGCCCACTGTGTCTATAACTCTCAGGAGAACAATTTCAGGCCGTGAACAACACACACACAGGGACTAGCCCGCGTTGCAGTGGTATCACGAGCTCCAGCTACACAAGTGGCTCCATCCAATGAAAGTCCCTTTCAACCCAAGGAAAACCAGTCGCCCAAGAGCTGATAAAACTACCCGCCAGAATTCTTCCTCGTCTGGCACTCCCTGCCATGCACCCATCCCATCTCCGCCATCAAGCCCTCAAGGAGACCCTCTGCTGCTGCCTGCTACTCCTTCCTTCCATTTCTCCAGCATCTTCCAGAAGCACCTTAAAATCCCACTCGTGCCATCAGAGTTAACGATGGGGATGCACCCAGCAAGGAGAAATGGGGAAGCACTGATTAGGGCTCCCGTCCATCAGCGTGTAATCCAGCACACCACGCCGCCGCCCCGCATTAACCGCATCCCCCTCCACACTCAATTAGGCACATTTACTTCTCATTATCTAGCAGGCAATCGTGAGTGCTAATAAAAAGCTCTGCTACCCCCATCAAAGCAATTAATGCCATTAGCTGTCTCTCAGAAACTTCTACTCTTCGGTGCCAGCAACGGTCCGCTCATTCATCCATTTGCGTCATGCATTTCATGCACACATGCCCTTTTCTATAATATTTAGCAAAGGTCAAGTGCACACCCACTATGTGTCTTACCAAGCCAAGGCCTGGGATTAGCGAGACGAATGAGACATGGTCCTGAGGTAGAAGAACTTGCACTGACAGCTAAATGGTTATACCACAGAGTGCTGAGGGGCACACGGAGGTGGCCAGGTGCTACTGAAACCCAGAGGAGGACGTGGGTGGCGAAGCACCACGCTGCTCGCCTGCACCAGTGAACCCAGGCTCTGCCATGTTTTAGCATGTTCCATGATCAATTACTACCTCTGAGCCCCATGTATAGGACAGGGATACTCACCCCAACACCCACAGGGGAGCTGGGAGGGCTACACGAGGTGATGCCTATCAAGCACCTAGCCCCGCACGGGGCGCACCCTTATACGCTCCGCAGATGGGCTACTGAGACCGGGAGCCACAGTCTGGCCTTCAGGCCTTGTGGGTGTGTCACATGTCATTCCATTCTCCTCTTGCCTGAAAGAATAAAGGAAACCCCAGTCTGGAAGGCGGAGGACGGGACAGAAAAATCCTCTTTCCTCTGCACACACCAACAAATGGGGCAGCAGATTTCAGAGGCTAGGAACAGCCTTGGCCAAGAAGGCGCACAGTGCGTGAGGCGCAAACACACCCCAACGCTCCCTGGTGGGGGGGGGGGCCACAATCTGGGTTCCTACACCTGTCAGGCAGCATGCTCCTCCCTTTCTCAACCTATTCCTCCGCCACAGCCCTGGAGAGAAAGACGCGAGACTCTTCCTTTTGGATGAGGACACTAGGGCCACAGATACCACGTGGGGGCGGGCTGACCGATGGACTAGAGACACACACACACCCATCCACTACGGACACAGGTGTGTGCGTGCCCCCGAGGACTTGCAGGGCTCTCCCTGCTCCAAAATGATCTGGTAATGACAATGACACAGCTACCTTTTATGGGGAAAAAAACACACAAAACCTTATGCACATACATTGATACACGTAAAAAAAAAATAAAAGAATATATGTATTTACACACCTAAACACACACGTCTGAGAAATTTCTAGGAAGATACATAAGAAGTTGTAGCAGTGGTTGGCTCTGTAAAATTGAGGAGAAGGGTTACAAGAGGGGGAGTTTCAGATCTATTTAAAACTCTTCTCATCTGTTATTTTATGAGCATACATTTATCTGTCTCTACCTACCCTGACATATCTACGTAACTCTATAATAAACAAAACACAAGCTGGCTTCAAGAACCTCTGCTGGGAGCTCTTCCAGACTTGGGGGGTCAGGGGGAGGTAGAGGAATGGGGAGAGGGGATGGGGAAGGGAGGCTGGCCAGGAACTTACTGGTGTTGTGGTCTATGAAGTAATCTCCAACCTGTGGGTCATACGCCTCTTCCCATCCTAGTGGCAGCTCATCACTGATGCAGTCGGCGAAGGTGAGCGGTTTGGTGTACCTGGCAAAGGAGGGGAGAGGCAGAGCCGTCAGCCTACACCCCGCAGGCGCCCCCAGGCCCTGTATCTTGCTGCTTCTCCTGGCCTGCCTGCTCTTCAGGGCTGGCCCAACAGATCCAGACACTTTGCACTGACCCCACATCTGGCCCTGTTGTCCCGGGAAGGTGAACACAGGGAAGGAGGCGAGAAATCCGCATTCCAGTCCCAGCTCTGCCACTACCTGAGGAGTCATTTGAGCAGGTAACCTCTCTTCGCTTGGCCTCTGTCTCTGTGCCTCTAACGGAAGCGTTTGCAGGGAAGGGCTCGAAGGTCAAGTCGTGCTTCTGGGCTTGGACTCCGGCCCTCTCTAGCTTCTCCACCGGCAGCTCCGCCCCCCACCCCACGCCCAGTCCCCACCCTGGCTCTGTCCCCACCCTGGCTCTGTCCCAGGTTTGCCATGCCCACTCCCCTCTGAAAGCTGGCTGACTGCAGCATCTAGGACAGCAGATGTTCCATCCCTGTGAGTTTGGCCAAAAGCAGTCTTTACCCACTTCCTGAGCTGGGTCCCAAATGCCTGTGCCCACTGCTGGTCTTCCCTAGACAATCCAGGCCAAACCGGTATTCTACAATAACCACCCTCTAAGTTTTTCGGGGAGTGGAGTGGCAGCCATCACCCAGTCTGAGTGCTAAGTCAGACAGACAAACAAATCACCCAGCTAAACGAACAAAGGCTTGTCAAGCTGGGAAAACACCGCAGACCACTGGTCAAGTGTTTCAGCCAGAGCGCAGGGAGCCAGGATCTGGACGCGCGGGAGTCAGCCTGAGCCGGCAGCTCCTTTGGCTTCTCCCTCTTGCTGCCTCTGCCTAAAACACACGTTCTCCTCTGCGCCCTCTCCTGTCTGCTCGCACCCCGCGCCCAATTTCGCAAGCCCAGATGCTCAGCTTTGTCACTCTTTCTCCAGACTGGCAAATGGAGGGTCAACAGTCCAGCAAGAAAGATGACTGGGTGGGGGTCCAGGCCGGAGGAACTGTCTCTTTTGTCCTGTGCAATTTCCCTCCTTAAACTCACTGCACATCAAACTTAAAGCAAAACACACGGGGGTGGCAGGGAGACACTGAGAGAGCCCCTGCTGGAGGGGCCTGGTGTGTTCATGGCCACTGCATATCCAGGGGCTGGGAGGCTGTAAAAAATATCTATGGACTGGGTGACTGAATAGCACAGAAGTTTCTATTAGTTACTAATGTATGGTTATAATGTAGGAGACAATGAGGACAAAGCCAGAGGTATATATGATATGCAACAGACAAAGCACGGTCAAATCAGGGTTCAGGAAGCATTACTTCTATCAGCTGTGTGAGTCTGACAACTTACTTAGCCTCTCTGAGCCTCAGTATTTTCATCTGAAAAGTGGGGACAATTGTTAAGTCTCCAGGTGGTCACTTAGTATAAATAAGGCCATGTTTGTAAGAACATCGAGCACAGACCCTGGTGCAAATTACGGAAGACTGGATGGCATTCTCAGTGTCAATGACAAAGCTGGGATGTCAAGAAAGGCCATGAGTCTCCAGAGCCCACACTGTGAGCGAAAAGGTTCTCTTGAAAGCTGACATCTTCAGCACATATCCTGAACCCCGAGGAAAATCACAGGCCACTGCCTTGGAGTAAAAGGAGGCAAAAACAGAGAAGATACACAGGTGCTGGGAACTCCCCTCAGATGAGAACGCTCCGCGCCCGTCAGGATACAGTTTTCGCAAAGCTGCCTTCGGCCCGCCCCACCAGCACCCCACGCTCTACTCAGAGCCCAGAAACCAAAGGTCACATCCCGCGGGGCCTCCCCTCCTCAAGCTTCTCTGTGTGTTCCCTCTTCCTTAGGGAGAATGAAGGCCAGGGACCAAGAGCTAAAGCTCATTCGACAGCATTTTATCCAACAAATCTTGGAAAGGGTCTGGGAAGAAAATCCACGCACACAGGCTTCCCCTCTGCGGGGAGTTTCTCCACTACCGCAGGCTGATACATGGGAGGGAGGAAGCTCAGGCCGAGCACACGCAGACCTCTCTTCCTGCCTCATTTCTCTCCCTGCACTCGGTCCTGAAGCCCCGCCAGCCAGCCTGGCAGTGGAGAGACAAATCCTGTTAGACACACAGCTTGCAGCCCAGCACACCAAGAACAGAGGCCCCTTCCTAGCAGCTCCCCTGAATCTACCTGCTCAAGGCCCACCTTTCAAAGTTCCTCCCTGGGGATTGATGACATGATTCCATCAGTGGTGCATCTGAGCAACAAAACGCTACTTCACTCACAACTGGTGTTAAGTATTTGTGGAGTGGGTGGATACAATGCATATGTAGGAACAAAAATTACCATGTATTTTATAGTATATGCAACAATGTGTTCTACACTTTGCTGTCATGGAAGCTGGCTCTCCATCTACTAAAAACAACACTGTTGAAAGAGAACTGCTACAGACATTGCTATGGATGTACAATCCACATTAACAGTTTATCCCAGTACAAGGTTTCAATGTAATTTAATTTCTTTCTTTCTTTCTTTTTTTTTTTTTTACTACTTTCCCTGTAGTGTTCATTTATCAATTGTTACAAAAATAATTAGTAACAGCTATATCTAGGCCCAGGAAGCAGGTTTTATATATATCATGTGCCCTCTCTGGGTAGGAGGCACTCTTACTGTAGATTACAAATGAGAAAACATCAACAACACCTAGTGGGTAATGCCCAGAGTCACAATCTGAAGCCCCACTGCCTGATTCCCACACCTGAGCTTTGCTAATGAAAATCAACCAGACCATGTGAGTCTCAGAACAATCTGGAACACAGGGTAAGCTACGTCAGAGATACGGATGACCAACCTGGACCAGAGGGAAGTCTGAAGCGGGCGGAAGGCACTGGGGCCCCTTGTTATCTCTGCCTCCATACAAAGATGCTCAGTGTGTACCCTTGGAGAGCCCACGCCTGCTTAATGAAGACGCAATGAAACGTTTCAAAGTCATCAACACAAGTAACTTGCTGCACTCTCCACGGGTGAAGGTGGGGATGGGGACAGTCAGGAGGGAAACACCCAAAACGCACCACTTTTCCAGAAAACCACAAACTCCATGGATTGCTCCAGCCTTAGATACTGAAAACTCAGCAATGAAATAATGAGGTCGGACAATTAATTTCAGGAACTCATCCTAAAAAAAGTGCTACGTACCTTATTGCTGAATAGCACTATGGTCACCTTCGAAGTACCCTCTTTTTCTGGAATGGCCATCAGAGTTGTCATTATACCCAGAATCTGACAATTAAGGTCACAAAGTTGCCACAGCTTGGTGAGGTGTGGTACCCTCGCCAAGGTAAGGCCACCGAGCTGCTCGTAGAGGGCTGCCAACACAAGCATACGGCAGCAAGTTCGCAAGCTTAATTGTCCAATTTTGGGGAAGACACTAGCTCTGATGGCGGTTCTAGAGAGCTCCAAAATTGCTGTGAAGCGTGGACTAGGCGCTGGCGTCGGTGCACAGCTTCCCAAGGGGGGGACTTCGAAGGTGACCGTAGTGATACTCAGCAGTGAGGCATGTAGCACTTTTTCGAGGATGAGTGCGAAATTCATTGTCCGACCTCGTAAACATTAGCTACAAACATCTGTAATGTGAGTGACGTGTGCTGGGGTGGGGGGGTGCTGAGAGGCTGATTCCCACTTGCAGACAGGGTGCCTCACAGGGCAGAGGGAGTAAAGAGGACCCAGTCAGGGAGAGGCCGAGGGGAAGGGAACTCTGGTCTGATATTCAGGGGTCCTTTCAAAGTGATCACGGGTGGGGGTGGGGGTGGGGTGGGGGTGGGGAGCAGAGGGCCGATGTCCTGACTCCCAGGGCTCTTCCACAGGAAAGACAAAGCTTCTATTAGAAGACTCTGCAACTTACACGAAATCTGGACAGCAAGCATGTCTCCGGAAGCAGTGCCAAGAGGAGATGCATTATTCAGTGTGCAGAGACGTGTCATTCAGAGAGTCAGGATGAAGAGAAGTGCTTGTAGCTGCACCAGAATTTACACACACGCACGTATACACACGTGCACCTACTCCTCCTCCTGCCACGGACAGAGGGACCGTTCAAACCCGAGGCCCCTGGGAAACTGTGGGCGCTTCTCTGGTCTGCAGTGCTTCCCGCTGGGCAAGTGCCAAGAACGGAGGCTGGGACGAGACGTCGCTTTCAGATGTGGCCAGCACTTGGGGGTCTGCCGGGACCTCCCAGCCCCCACCTCCGGTGGAGCCATTCGCACCCCAGTCCAGCCAGGTCAGTCAGTGTAGCCTCCAGCTTTCCCTGTCCTGGGCTGCTGACACCGGCCCCTGGGAAGTCAAATGACCCAAATGCCGGGAGGGCGAGGGGGGAGGGAAAGGCGCCCAGCAAACTAGTTCTGCCTCTTCTTAATTACAAATCTCTGAAGGAATACGAACATTCCAGAATGTTTCACAACAGGCCCTCCTGGAGGAAAGGCCCGGCTGTGTCACCGTGGAGACAGGTAGGCACTGCGGGGATCCCCAGCACGCGGGCTCGCTCGTCCCGCCCCGGGTCCACGCGGCGCTGCCAGGCCGTGGGCGGGGGCCGGGGGCCGGGGGCCGGGAGCCAGGCCACGCCGCCGGGCATGCGTGCGGCCACTCAGCATTCAGGGGGCGCATGTCCGCTGAGCAGGCAGCTCGGACGAGGGGCGGACAGGCGGTGCCAAGTCCAGCCGTGGGTGGTGATTCTCAGGGGACTGAAGGACACACAGCGTCTCTCTCATGTCCCTGGTGCTTCCTGAGCAATCCCAGCGCTTCCCACAGCCACCTCTTTGTGGCGGCCAGCAGGACGCTGGCCCCCGACCGGGCTCTCTCCGCGGGCCAGCGGGGCGGGACCCCTTTCCGAAGGGCCCTCCGACTCGGTGCCGAGAACTGTCCCAGCTTTCGGCCGAAGCCCTCCCCCACCCCGGGCTCCACGGACAGGCTGGTCCTGTGCCCTCCCCGGCGTGCTTCCCACGCACAGGTCCCCCAACTCCGACGTCACCACCCCGATGACGTCACCACCCTGATGACGTCACTGCGCCCCTGATGGCGTCACCGCCCTGATGACAAGTCTTCGCCCAGGTGGCCCCGCAGCCTCCCGCCTGAGCAGCCCCGTCACCTCTGGGCCCTCGGAGGCCGGGGCGTGCGGGAAGAAAGTGCGCACTGGAGGTCCTTCCTTCCCCGAGTTCAGTCTGGTGCAAACGTTCTCATCCGTGTGTCTAACGAATCTGGGGAGTGACAGCAAGTAGCCACCTCACAGGTTTGTGGGGGGCTGAGCACAGGGCTCACAGGTGAGCCTCATTCAACAGACGCCAGCCCTGCCCGTCCACTCTAGCTGGGGAGGCACCC